>JBBGZY010001206.1:4152500-4387500 GCA_037952925.1 Lithobates clamitans
CTGTACACACGGTCGGATTTTCCAACGGAAAATGTGTGATAGGACCTTGTTGTCGGAAATTCCAACCGTGTGTGGGCTCCATCACACATTTTCCATCGTAATTTCCGACACACAAAGTTTGAGAGCAGGCTATAATATTTTCCGACAACAAAATCCGTTGTCGGAAATTCCGATCGTGTGTACACAAATCCAACGCACAAAGTGCCACGCAGGCTCAGAATAAATTAAGAGACGAAAGCTATTGGCTACTGCCCCGTTTATAGTCCCGACGTACGTGTTTTACGTCACCGCGTTCAGAATGATCGGATTTTCCGATAACTTTGTGTGACCGTGTGTATGCAAGACAAGTTTGAGCCAACATCCGTCAGAAAAAAATCCACGGATTTTGTTGTCGGAATGTCCGATCAATGTCCGACCGTGTGTACAGGGCATTAATAGTTTACTCACCTGGGCAATCCTTTCCTCTTTACTATTACTAACCCCCTGGATTGATATTAGGACAAGCCTGCACCCCATGTTCTGGGACACAGGGATATGCTTTCACCTCTACTTTGAGCAAAGCCAAAATCAATTAAACAGGAATCTTAAATATGTTAGTGCTCTATAATACAGACCAGACTTTTTTTGCTTGCTTCAGTATACCTCCCAACTTTTTGAGATGGGAATGAGGGACACCTATTATCAGAAGTATGTAGACATAGGACACACCCCCCTGCCATGCCCCCTTAAAGGAGAATTCTACGGGGAAAAAATGATAAGTTAAACCCACAAGTTTTTTTTTTAACCACTACTATTCCTTTATACTGGCTGTTGAAATTTACAAATGCAGCAATTTAGAACTTTTAGCACTTTTTAGCACTGGTAAACACTTTTTTTAAGGATAAAAAGTGCATTTTATATGCAACTATATAGATCAGACCAAAATGAGTGACACATGAGTAGAAAAGAGGGACAGGGGGCCTTTGTACCAAATCAGGGACAGTCCCTCCACATCAGGGACAGTTGGGAGCTATGGCTTCAGTATTGTTATGAGGGGTCTTTAGGTCTATTTTAACTGCACTGTTAAAGTTTGGAGAACCTCCAGTGGGCAGCACCAATAGACAGAATTGCACATTTTTAGCCAAGAGTTAGCATTAGACCTGACCAGGGGCGGACTGACCATTGAGCGATTAGGGCACTGCCCGAGGGCCCTGGGCCACTAGGGGGCCCCATCAGGGTTGCCAGCCTCAGTAAAACCAGGGACAGTATGTATAAAGCTGTGTTTTTTTTACATCTGTCTGTGTATATTGTGTGTACATGTATGTGTATACTGTGTGATTGTATACTGTGTGTGTGTATACTGTGTGGCCCCATAATCTCTGATTGCCTGGGGGCCTCAAAATCTCCTATTGCCCGGGGGCCCCATGAGTTATCAGTCCGCCCCTGGACCTGACCTAACTATTGTAGAATGATAATACATTTCTCTTGATCTTGATATCTTGACTGACCAATCGTAGTATCATGAAGGTTCGATGTCTTCAAAAATAGAAAAATACAGAGGAAACTAGCCTTATAGAAAAGTATTTCAATACCAAATAAAACTATAAACTTAAATTAATACTTTAATGAGCAAGTGAAATCAGTACAAAAAGTATTATTCTAGAAAAGTTCAATCAACACATCATACCCATACTAACCACAAAGGAAATGCAAAATTGCTGACGCATTCATTTCAGTGGTTCACCACTTGCACCTCGCATTATGCACACAACTAAATGGCTCTTTAGGTGTCATGTACAATGACCATAATTTGGTCCACACAGCACCCATACACTAAAGGTTTCAGGAAGCAAACTTTGCATTAAACAACAGCACCCTTCACAGTGTAATCTATAGTGGTTCGGATTTGAACATTAAGCTAAATGCATAAAAACATTACCTGCCTTATGTTTTGGGTGTAAACTGATGGGCCCGCTGCCACTTCCTGTTGTTTCAGCATAGCAAAGAGAACTGAAAACTGGTAAGACAACCAAGACTTCATGGTCAAAAGGTCATGTGATGTGTGATGTCAGAAATCTCTCTGCATGCCAGCCCTCCATTCGTTGGATTGTTCATGGGAGCGCAGTCAGAAACAGTTAGGACAGCATAAGTAATTTATTTCTCAAATATGCTGAGCAACAATATCATTAACATAGCAAATGCAGTCAATCTGTGAAAAATAAGAGTTGCATGTGTAAGTCCTGTATGGAAAAATAATAGATCAGAATCCCAAAACAGGCCACGTGCCACGGGAGCCCTAATTTACCATCATTAGGAGACACATTCCTCTTAGAATCATCTGATTTGATGTGATTTTGTTCAAAACTATTCTTCAGCACCAAACACAAAGGTGTCATTAAAGAATGCTCCCATAATTGTAAAAACACAAAAAAAATAAACTATCTTAGCCACAAAAATTGATAATAGACCTGAGAAAGAACACTTAATCAGGAAACAGAAAATAGGTCTTATTAACCAGTACTGATTAATCAAATCTGCTTAATTTTTTAAATTGGGGCAAATGTTGATATGCATCTCCCAAGTGATGCAGCTTTGACCTTGATTCCTCTGTCCGTGTGGTTATGGAGCGTGCATTAGAGAAACATACGTCGGGAGATTGTGATCAGTTGTGGCCCTTGCGTGTTACTTAAGACTAGAAGAAGCGAGAGAACACAATAGACAATGTTCAGATAAAGTCTCCAACGGTTTGATGTGTTTCTCAGCTTTCCGGAGTGTCAGCAGAATGAGCCTCACCCACAAAGAACAAGAAAATGATGTCCAGATATTGAGGACCGGATTTCTACTACTTAGTTGACACGTTTCACAATCCAACTCTTCCTTTGCGTCACGAATACTTCAATCTCTCAGTATATCCTACAGATATGTGGGCTAATGCAGAATTAACACTTTCTATGTCATCCTGGCCTAGAGTGTTCTACAGAAAAATAACCAGTATTATAAATATTGTACGTTTTTGTTCCATTAAATGATCAATTGTATCCACTGGGAAATAATCACATTTTTCTCCTTGCCATGTTAGTTGGTCTACAGTGATCCACCACTAACAACGGAATGCTTACAAAGAAAATATTTTACCATGATCAGTTCCTAAGAAGCAAATTGTGAACATGTTCTTGGGAGACAATAGATCTTATTTATAAAACTGGTAATTGCTGTCTCAGACAACTCTTATTCCCTGTAGTTGTTTGGCACCAAAATATATTATGCAGCACTTTAAAGAACACAAAGTACCATTACACTGGTCTTTGCTCCTGGAGGAGCACACAGTCTAATTTCTCTGCCATAATCATAGAAGGTAACACAAGTACACTCTAGCGTCAGTTGGCCAGAGGCCACCTTACCTACCGATTTGTTTCTGGGAGGAAACCAGAGCACACAAATTTACACAGCTACGGGGAAAGCATATAAACTGCATTCAGATAATATCCCTAAAGGAAACTCAAGACCCCACCACAGCAAAGTAAGAGTGATAGTCACTGGTTAACGTAGGCAACCAGAAAACGTTCTAAATTTGCTTTAAAAACATGTCATATTTTAATTACACAACGATAAAACATGTGTATTTTCCAAAAGCAAAGCTGAAGGCATTTAGATGCGCTTACATCCCTGATGACACAACATCTAAACACCACTGGTGAGCACGCCACAAGATTTCCATCTCCACTAAACATTGGAGAAATGTAGAGACTTCTGACTCGGCTTGTAAGAGGGGGATTTATAGACATCAAGTTGAGTTTTCTAACTTGTTTGATCACTTTTTCCCCATTTGGCAATTTTACAAAAATTTGCATTTCATTGCATCATGCATGGGCACCATTGGATATTACACCTTGAATCGCTCATCATTTACAAAGAACAAGGGGTTAAAGAATTCTTTTCTACTCTCGCAATCCTAATATGCCAACATATTAATAAGACAAGGAACTGCAGTCTCTCCTTGAACTATTCTCAAAGCACAAGGGTAATAATAGGGGATAGGCACCTCAGCCTGGCCCCTACATGTGAGCATCCCATTCAAATACCACAGCAATCCATTTCATTTATTTTCCCTCTAAACAAGTTCTTTTATCATGAAGCAATAAATTTGTCTCGGCTCTAGCAAATTTGTTGCGGGTGACAGAACACCGGCAAATTGATTAATCGCCCTTGTACACTGCAAAATGAGAAAAGCAAGGGATTATTATGAATTGCGTCCTTCTTATGCAGTAGAAAGTCATTATTCACAGAGCATATGCTTTCTGTACTCTCTCCGTGCAATGGATCCCATCTATTTGCTGCAATGCTTACACAAGTCAACAAACATGCATTTATTAAGATGTGAAGGAGGTGTTATTAGAAGGTGAAAAATAGCTCCTTATCAGATGTTTGCTGCCCAGGATCCTTCATGTTATGATAGATATTCCAGAATATTTTATACTGTATTTAACAGTTTTTAATGTAGAGAACGCATAAAAGTATTCACACAAGGAAAAAGAATTGTAAAAGCCCATATCTCACCAAAGGTACCAGACAAACGCAAGGATTCAAAATTTGTTCACACTGAACAACCACTGAATGATCTTGTAGGATCACATTTTGGTGCCAACACACCACTGCAATTGTGCTAAAACATCATACCATATTTGGGCACATAAGGTTGTTGCTTATGGTGTGAAGTAATGACTTTCCCACTATTACCTTATAGTCCATTTATTTTAGGGAAGCACAAGTATTTGGGTAAGGAAGTGCTTCCCTGGAGTGCGTGCTGGACACAACAGGAGGACGAAGAATCTACTATCATAGGCCTGAGTTGATGTGCTACCAGGATTAAAGACAGAGAGTACCTGGAGTAGCATAGGCAGTGCCGGGACAAGGTCATCTAGAGCCCAGGGCGAACATGCAAAACTGTGCCCCCCCCCCCTTGCAGTATGTATAAGCATTATATGTCAGCAAAATTCTCCCCACAAAAACAATGAGCCCTTGCATTCTTACCCCCTAAGCATAAATTCCCCCTCTTCCCAGTACAAATACGTCCATTTGCTGAAACCCCCCCTCCCCCCCACAAAAAAAACACCTCTCCTAGCACAAATCCTCTACCCCTAACATTTCTCTTCCTAGTACACACCTTCTACCCCCACTTCAAATCCCTCCCTCCCAGCACAAAATCCCCCCTCCTAGCACAAATCCCCCCCCCCCATAGATTTCCCCTCCTAGAACAATACTTACCCCCTGCTGAACTCAAAAATTCCCCCTTCAGAAAACAAATCCCCTCAACCTAATCTCCTTGTGGTACCCCCCCCCACCTCACATCATACCATAGTGCCCCCTCCGGTCCACCCTTTGTCCCAGCCCTGAGCATAGGCATACCTGGCAGTGCTAGTAGTTACATTATTAAATTAATATAATATTACAATACTGAACAAGTCCTAGATATCAAATCCCACATATTTATGCCCTGTACACACGGTCGTTTTTTCCGATGGAAAATGTGCGATCAGAGCTTGTTGTTGTAAATTCCGACCGTGTGCAGGCTCCATCGGAATTTCCGACACACAAAGTTTGAGAGCAGGCTATAAAATTTTCCGATAACAAAATCCGTTCGCGTCAATTCCGACCGTGTGTGGACAATTCCGACGCACAAAGTGCCACGCATGCTCAGAATAAATTCCGAGATGGAACTGCTCGGTCTGGTAAAATTAGCGTTCGTAATGGATATAGCACTTTCGTCACGCTGCAATGTTTTCAATAGTTTAATGCAGTGCACTCTCTTCTTCTTTATAATGCTAGAAGAATGAAGTTGTTTTGCTGCTCATATTCACACAGACTTCTCACAAACGTATTTCTTTATTATTTATCGTGATTTCATGAATATAATATTTTGATTTGTCACATCTCCCGAAAATAATTACATTTTTGGATGTTTTTACATTTTTTTTTTTATTTTTTTTTTTTGAAATCCTGATCTACTGTTATTTTTTTATATGTTTTTTTTACTCCAGAATAGTTTTGGGT
Organism: Lithobates clamitans; assembly: GCA_037952925.1. Taxonomy (NCBI): domain Eukaryota; kingdom Metazoa; phylum Chordata; class Amphibia; order Anura; family Ranidae; genus Lithobates; species Lithobates clamitans. The sequence goes on from JBBGZY010001206.1 coordinate 4,158,531, forward strand.
GTGTTTTGTGTGTCAAGTTACCACAACACGATTATTATCTTGTATTATTTAATCTCAAGGAGGTTGCTTGGTGTTGGTGTCTCTTGTTAATTTCACATTGTATTTTTGAAATGTACCTGCCTCCTCATAAACAAACTGTCCTTTTTGAAGGAAAACACACATAGGCGAGTATAATAAAACAAACCAAAAATTTATTAAGGGGTCATAACCAAATAAAGAGGGAGGGCAACGCTGGAGAAACAGCAGAAATTGGCAAAGCCTTTGGCCCCCAGGGCACACATCAATTATTTTCATGCAAAATTGGTGGCCTGAGGAGTCCATATATAAGGGAGTACAATCTGGTCCAGAAGTCCAAGAGATCATGAACAGCAGCAGATGACATGTATGTCCCCAGGCTGTGGTCATACAAGAGCCTGCATCTTTTGTCAGACCTGACTGAACCCAGGGCCATCAGTTTCTTGTCTTCCTTACACTCTTCCTTCCACACTGTGTCTGTGGTGGTGGAGTTGTGGCAGGAGGAGGAGGATGATGCAACTCACTCAGGTGGGTATTGGGTGTGATTTCGCCCCTCACCCCCTTAGTTAATGTTTTATAAATGATTTTCTCACAAATGAGGCGTTGACCCTCCTGCATGTCCTGCAGTTTGGTTGCAGCCATGCAGGTAAAGGGCTCTTCACGAGTGGGGGTGGCTCTGCGGGATGCAAAAGCCTCCTGAATCAGCCTGAGTGCTGACTCCTCCATGTTACTCCTCTTCCTGGGTCTTTTGTTTGGAGGGGGGGGGAGGAACCTGGGATTCTGTGAGGCTCCTACTGGGCCCGGCCTCCTCCTGGCTGCCACTTACCCCGGACACCTCCTGGCTGCCACATTCCACAGCCTCCTCCTGTGTGCCACATTCCACAGCCTCCTCCTGGCTGAGGGCTTCCTGTGTATCCTGTGTATGAAAAAGGGACATAGTTTTAGTTTTTTCTTCATCAATCACGCACAATTTTCATCTCCTGACTGTTGCAAATTGAATGTTAACAAATATAAAAGACTATCATTCTGACCCCAGCATTTTTCATTCTTGCCCCAATTATTTTTGCCCACTGTCTATTGATATGTAAAACACTTTATTAAATCAGAAATTAGTGATCAATAATAACATCTAGTAAACATCATTTATTTATTGACCAGAAATCTGTAGAACAATGCTATACCTGGCTCAAGCTGGGCTTCTCCACTTCTTCGTGGCTGGAAGTCCCAGGTTGGACATTGGAGGCCTCAGCTGGGGTGGAAGATAGGGTGGAAGGAAGAGTGGAAGGAAGGGTTGAGAGGGATTCCCTGACTTCAGTCTGGTCTGACAGAAAACAAAGTCTCTCATAGTACCACAGCCTGGGGACATAAACGTCATCTGCTGCAGCTCCTGATCCCTGGAAATCCTGGACCTTATTGCACTTCCTATTATAAGTGCTCCTCAGGCCACCAATTTTGGCTTTTAAGTAGGGGATGGTTGCTGTGGGGACCACCGGCTTCACCAACTCCAGCAGTTTCTCCAGTGCTGCATGCCTCTTTTTGATGATTATAATGTGGGTGTTTGACCTCCCACAGACAGGGCAGCTCCCTGTATTTGTCTATGAACAGGGGGAGGAAGTTGTGGTCATTGAAGTCATCCATTTTATCTGCAATACACAAGACAAACCCTAATGTCAGGCTAAAGTCTCCTAATCTTGTCCCAATATAGGCCTCAATCTATAAGCAGTATAGGCCCAAGTTTAAATGTTACCTTTGTTATCACGATCAGTGCTTCCGATACTCCTTCCTCTGCTCACAGATCGTACGTACGGTGCACGCGTGTTACGCTTTATATACACTGCGCATGCGTGAAACTCCGCCCGCCCCTGCCGTTCTTTCTAGTCTATTCCCCGCCCCTTCTCGTTCGGCGCAGTGGGGGAGAGCACATGGCGGAGACAGGGCTGGTGAGTGCTAATTACAGCAACGAGGAGGAGGAGGAAAGCCCGCAGCCAGAAACGTCACGATCCCGGAGGAGACGATTTCAAGGCATCAAATATGGCCTTTGTTGAGATGGTAGAGATGGTTAACATATTGAAGAGGACCGACTATGATGGGAAGTATGGACCTTACCCCAACCCCAATGTCAGAAAGGCCAAGATCATGGTGAAAATTGTGAAGAGTCTGCACAGAAATTTTGGGGTACGGAGATCCAAGGATCAACTGAGGAAATGGTGGTCGGACCTCAAAATCAGGGAGCACGATCAGTATAGAAGGATCAGGAGAGTGCTGCAAAAAAGTAAGTAGTTGTCCTGTGTTCCTATTCTTTATTTTTATAACGTTCGTGCTGCTCCATGTGATTTTCTTTACTGTTGTACAGTTTAAAATGGCAACTTTCATGTTCATGGACACATTATTTGTTCGTCGGAAACATTGTTTGTTCGGCCAATAAAACACCATGTTTTGTCCAGATGCAGTTCAATACATTTTTTCTGACCTACTTCTCTTAAAATAATTTTGTTGTCTAGATGGGTTAGTAACTAGAATGAAATGCAAACTAGATTCTGTGTAAGGAGAGGACGCTCAGCAGCTGTTTACACATCTGGACGCTGAAACACTAGTGTGGGACAAAAAAACACCCTTTTTATTAGGGGGCCCGCACAGGTGCTCCAGTGTATACTATAGGGGTGACTCCATCTGTCCATCAAAACAGGTAAGTATTCAAGCTTTACAAACTCTGCCAAAAGAGACAATTGTACCCCACTTCCAAGCAATGTTTAATATTCCTATTTCTGCTATCAAATATCTGTGTGCTAAGTATACCTTTTTTTGTTCACATAGGGGGGAAAAAACTCGGAGGACACCACTCATCAGAGGAGACCACGGACCCCCCACCTCAGGAAGAAGGGGAAATCCCCCAAACCCAGCCAGAGGAGGAGGAGGAAGGAGACGTTGTGGAAATTGTCACCACAACAGGTGAGTGTCTGCAACCACAGGCTCAGGTAAGAGATGGATGCCTGCATATTTATAATACATGGTTTTATTTTTTTTTATATTTTAGGTGATCGTGATGTTGTGGAAGAGGAATGTCATTTCACCAGTGAAAGTGCCCAGATCCTCATCGGGGAGATAATGGGGTGTAATAGGGATTTAGAAAACATCAAGCAAAACATCAATGATGTTCAAAACAAAATGAAGAACATCATTGATGTTTTAGGGTAAATTTAAAACCCCTAGAAATCCCTAACTTATTTCTGCTTTCATCTTGTTTTTTTCTGACAATTTTTTGACATATTATAGAAAAGCCAAATTTTGAAGATGCACACAGTGTGTCAACATGTGCTAGCTGCCATCATGGGAGATCAATGTACGCGTTTTGTGGGTGCAAACCCTTCCTCAATAATAAAGTAGCTGAGAGGAAGGGGTTGCACCCACAAAACACGTCCATTGATCCCCCATGATTGTAGCTAGCACATGTTGACATTCTGCAATTTGTGTGCATTTTCAAAATTAGGCTTTTCCAGGGGTGACTTCACCCCATCTGCTGAACGCAATATCAAACACAGTTTATAAATACTCATGTCTGATATTGCCTTCACTTTCTATAAAAGTTGAACTTTGTAAGTTCCAGAGTTGTGTATTTTTTTATGGTTTTAAACATGCCTGTTTTACCTTAAAAGGCAATTTCTACTTTTAATGTGACCTAAAAAAAGTTATACAACAAACATGTTGGTTTGTTCTTAAAACCTTTTATTAGAAATGCACATGTGATTGTGCTTTCATGAAAAAGCTTGAGAATCAACAATGTGTGGCTTCTTCTTTCAATGCTGCAAAGCATTTTTTGTAGTAAAGTTGTTGTTTTCAGTGACAATGGGGGTTATTTACTAAAGGCAAATCCACTTTGCACTACAAGTGCAGTTTCAGTGCAGTCTCAAGTGCACTTGTAGTGCAAAGTGTATTTTCCTTTAGTAAATAACACCCAACAGTGCTTTATAATTTTACACAATCACGCCATTTTCAGGACTCCCAAAATTTCGGTCATGGTCAGCTAAAAGAAAGCCAAGCAGTAAACCAAAGCAAATATTTATTCAGTTTAAAATATATTTTTATTTAAAAAATGTCTCAGATATTGTCTGGCATACCGATGGCCCCCCTACCCGCAAAGTATTCCATGTATCTTAGACGGACCTCGCGAAAACACTCTGGGGGGGGCAAGCCAGAACGGCCAGCTTCAAGTGCCGTCAGGGTTGGTTCATTAATATAAATTCAGGCTTCAAGCCCAACTGAGGCAGCATAGTTCCAAGAATTTCTCCTTAAAAAGTTGTGGAGAACACAGCAAGACATGATGATGTGATTAAGTTTATATTCCGTCATGTGTATCGGTGTAAAAAATAGATGGAACTGGCTGGCCATTATTCCAAACGTGTTCTCCACCACTCTTCTGGCTCTGGCCAGCCGGTAATTAAAAACCCTCTTGTCCGCGGTGAGTGTCCTCACAGGGAATGGCCGCATAAGATGGTCCCCCAGCGCAAACGCTTCATCCGCAACGAAGACGAATGGGAGTCCTTCCGCATTGTCTTCTGGGGGTGGCAAGCCCAAGCTGCCATTCTGGAGACCCCGTCTGGGCGATGACTCCACCATCTGACATCCGGCCATTCTTCCCCACGTCCACATACAGGAACTCATAAGTAGCCGACACCACCGCCAACATCACAATACTATTGAACCCCTTGTAATTATAGTAGTATGACCCCGAGTTGGGGGGTGGGACTATGTGGATGTGTTTCCCATCAATTGCCCCGGAACAGTTAGGAAAGTCCCACCGCTGGGCAATGTGGGAGGCCACAGTCTGCCATTCCTGTGGGTTGGAAGGAAACTGTGGAGTCAAACAATAAAAATAAATTAATCATTTTGCACATAAACATGGAAAGCAGATTAGACGCAAACATTCTTGGCCAACATCAGTATTTCATTTATTTTAGGGAGTATTTAAAGACAAAGGTATAAGGTCCATCTATCAGATTCCTCCCCCACCCTCTCATGGACCATTTTAAAAATTTTAGGGGTGGGGGGGTGTTTTGGCCAGGTGACACTCTCCACATCATTGAGAGATGAATGCCTAAATAATGTGTATTACTTTGACCAGCCCCTCCTCCTTACACTATTGGCAGACCACTGGACAGGTAAGAAGTGTCATAATACAAAGAGATAAATACACACTGTACACATTTTAGCACATTTTTACATTCTGCTATTACTTATCAAGATAATAATAGGATACAAAAACTTTAAACAGTACCATTTGAAAGTATTCAAGCAGGCCCTTGCACTACATGCTTTGGGGAATTCATCCATAAATATGACCACAAAAGAGGTAGGTATAGTGTGTATGGGTTTGGCAAAGTCAGCAGATAGAGGATTGGTATCAGCAGTTCCTGGTAGCAGGAGTTAGCAGTTGGGGGGGAGGGTTCCAAATGATTTTGGGACCCAAAAAAAAAAAACCTCTGGCACTCTGCCAGAATTTAAAGCACAAACCACAATTGTACACTTTTTTGGGGGTGTTTAGGGTAAAGCACTACTATGGAGCTGACAAAATACCTTGTGACTAGGCGAGGTGGATATAGGCCCAGGAGAGCATGCTGGGGAGGTAAGTGAAGGCAAATATGTATGAAGGACAATTTTTTTTTTTTAACAAAATCCAGCATGCATGAGGACAAAGGGGACATTCACAGCATATTACAATCATGGTAATTAGGGAATGAAGAAAGAAATACAATACATTATCAAACATTAAATACAATAGAATGTGATGTTAAAAGATAAAAATCTTACCTTAACTTACCTTATGTAATGTCTAGAACGTGTGCCATATATTGCTGTCACAATATTTACTCCCACGAAAAACAAAATAAAGACAGGAAAGAAATTATATTTTTTTCTATGCTGATGCTAAGAAAATAGAGGTGTGCTGCACAAATACTAAAGAGCTGCTGCCAATTACTAGGTCAGTATGTTTTGGTTATTATCCTCGCAATCTCCTGTTTTGGGAATTTTCTTTTTTGGAATAGTTTTTCGTGAGTGCAAAATGTGTGTTTTATTGCTATTCTATAATTCAGAAATTTACAGTATTATGGCATTCTGTTTTATATTTTATTAGCCTCTGTGTTTTACACCCATGTCTCATAGTTCAATGTGGCGTTTTGTGCGCTAAACCAAGAACTGAGCATCTATGCTAAAAAAACAAAAACAAACAAACTCAAGTTTCACATTTAATAAGGTATGTTTTAAGATTTATTCATTTATTTTTATTTATTCTTATATTAACCTATTCCTGACCACCCACTCGCAATGTACTGCATATCCCATGTGTCAATGTCCTCCTCTGGGCTTAGAGCATGCTCTCCCTGTGCTGACACCCGCTGTGATTATACACAGCAGGATTTTGTTGGCAGGTCCCGGCCAATAATTCATGGCTTGGACCTGCTGATTGGCTGTGTCCAATCACAGCCCAGAGCCCTGTGTTGACAAACAACACAGGGCTCTGTACAGAAGGTAAAATCTGCAAAGCAGGGATAAGAAACAAAGAGATATATAGTAAAAAGCAGCACACATTACACACACTTGTTAGGCAGACACTTAACACTTTGATAGCCCTAGATGTTAACGCCTTCACAGCCAGTGTTATTAATACAGTGACAGTGTATATTTTTAGCACTGATCACTGTATTAGTGTCACTGGTGATGTCAGTGTCAGTAAGTTAGTTCCAATCCAGCGTCAGTTAGTGTCAGATTGCCCACGACACTATTACAGTCCCACTATAAGTCGCTATTACTAGTAATAAATAAGTAAATACAAATTCCAACATATAGCCCATGCTATAACGTTTGCGCAAACCAATCTATATACGCTTATTGGGATTTTTTTACCAAAAATATGTAGCAGAATCATATTTGCCTAAATGTATGAAGCATTTAGATATTTACATTTTTTTATGGAATATGTTGTATGTAATGTAAAATGTAAATGTAAAACAGAATGTAAAAAATATATTTTTTTTTCAAAATTGTCAGTCTTTTTTTGTTTATAGCTCAGTGGCCTAAATTTATGAAGAATTTAGATTTTTAATTCGTTTTTTTTTTTTTTTTATGGAATATGTTGTATGTAATGTAAAATGTAAATGTAAAACAGAATGTAAAAATCTCTTTTTTTTTTTTTTTAAATTGTAAGTCTTTTTTTGTTTATGGCACAGTGGTGATCGAACACCAAAAGAAAGCTCTATTTGTGGAAAAAAATGACATAATTTTCATTTATGTACAGCGTTGCATGATGACCGCACAATTGTCAGTTAAATTAACGCAGTGCCTGTTCACGAAGGGGGGAAAATCTTCTGGAGGTCAAGTTGTTATATATACTATAGTATTTTTTTTTAAATTGCTATATTTTTTCCACAAAAGTGGAGTTACCCTTTTGCCACAAAAGTGGAGTTACCCTTACCAGAATATGGAGACTAGAAGACTAGGTCAGTCTAGGAGTTAAAGCGGAGTTACACCCAAAAATGGAACTTCCACTTTAAGTGCTGGTGACCCCCTGACATGCCACATTTGGCATGTCATTTTTTTGGGGAGAAGAACGGATACACTGTTTTTACGGGCACCCAGCTCCTACTTCTCCCCTGGCGCCGCGGCGCCGGAAGGAAGAACACCTCTCCCCCCTCCCTACCTGCAATCTTCTGGGATATGTCACAGGTCCCAGAAGATAGCCCGGCCATTCACAGCGCGCAGCGCAGCTCGCGCATGTGCAGTGCGCGCCCGGCTGTGAAGCCACAGCCAGGCGCCCACAGTTAGAATACCGGCGCCTTGGAGAGGAGGGGGAGAGGAACGAGGCTTCCTGCACCTTCATCGCTGGACCTTGGGACAGGTCAGTGTCTGTTTATTAAGTCAGCAACTACACTTTTTGTAGCTGCTGACTTTTAAATAGGTGGAACTTTAATAAGTTCATTTTTTTAAAATAAATAATAAATACACATTTTTTTGCAGGTAAAAAAATGTGCATTTATTTATTTATATTTTTTGGACCCTGTAAAGCATCGCAGATCACTGGTGCCATGCAGGTCTCCAGCAGATCTGCCAGTGTATCTGCTTTCCCGTACAAGTAAGCAGATACAATCTGACAGGAAGCCTGAAAGAACTACCACAGCGCTCAACAGCGCTGTGGTAGTTCACTGAAAACTACAAGTCGACTGCCACAAAGGCTGCCGGACCTTGTAGCTTTCCATGCACAGAGCCCTGTCAATGAGTGGTGCAGCCGGGGCAGGCAGAACCCTGCTTGGCTACGTTTTTGCTAGCTGTCACTGAGGGTGTTATCTGAATATGGGTGTAACATGTTATGAAAGGTGAACTTATCCTTTAAAGGGTTTATAAAGTTTCACTTTTTTTTTTTTTTTAAATAACAAACATGTCTATATTTACCTCCCCAGAGCAGCCCCGATCCTCCTCTTCTCAGGTCCCTGGCCGGCGCTCCTAGCCCCTTTCCCCTGCTGAGTGCCCCCAGAGCAAGCTGCTTGCTCTGGGGGCACTCATGTGTGCTCGCTCCCGAGCCACCCATGTGTATCAAAGGGACACACAGAGCGCAGCTCGGCCCCACCTCCTCCTCATTGGCTGTGACTGAAAGCAGCAGAAGCCAATAAGGAGGCAGAGACTCGAGAGAGCTTTTGCTCTTGTACACATAGCTGGATCTGGATTAGGCCCAGGTGAGTATAAGGGGGGCTGAGAGGGAAGATACACACTGAAGGTTTTTTACCTTCATGCATGAAGGTGAAAAACCTTCAGCCTTTAGAACCGCTTAAGACCTGCAATAATGTGTAATATGCTGTGACATATGGGAAGAGCTCCTGCACCATGACCATTGTTCTGCTTTAATTGTTTGTTTAATGTAAAAGTCATAAGTCTTTGCATCAGTCAAAACATATTTTATATCTCTGTCTCCTCCACTGATTTACTCTCTAGCAAATAAATTAATAAACTTCTCCCCACAGCATGAATAACTCAGTATTTAATTGATCCAGTAGTTTGGCCTGGGTGAAAAGAATTGATTTTGCTGCGACTGGTCCTTTTTATCCCAGTAATGCACTCTCTAATCACTGGCCAAAAGTTAAATTAGGGGAGAGGGGAGCTGAGGATGTGGACATTTACCACGTCTTATTGCTTGGCTCTCTATTTGCTGGCTACATAGAAAACATAGAGATCTACAGTGTGCTGATTAGTGACAGATTAATTTACACCCAAACTCCATAGTCGCAGGAATAGATAGAGAAAAAGCAGTCAGCTGAAATGCTACATTTACCTAATGACTTGTGTATACATATTGTTTTACACGCGCATGGCTGATATACTGCCAACTATTTATAAACTATAAAATATAAATAAAAAAAAGACAAAATTTAGGTGCCGCTCAGGTAAGAAGGTAAAGTCCAACTAGACCGCTGTGATTGTAGACAGGGACAGGGAGCTCGTCCTAGCTCCAAGCTGCAGCAATGTCAAAGGAAAAGATCTATAAGCCGCACAGCATGAAGAAGGCCCATGTGCATGAAGTGGGATAAATGGCAGTCTCAGCCCAGTTTCCAGTCAGGCCAACGCGTTTCAATTTGCTCCTTGGAGCTTAATCAAGGTGATGGATTATGCTCCATGATTAGGTTCCAAGGGGGGGAGCGAAACACATTGGGGGCATGGTCTGGCTGGAGTCTGTGCTGAGGCTACCATTGATCTCACCATGCACATGTGTCTGCTTCATGATGTCCGGCTTATAGATCTTTTCCTTTGACATAAATAAAGAAAAGACAGAAAAAATAAAAAATAAATCACTAGCAGAAGTGACCAAGCTAATTTGAGTATCACAGATAGACAGTGCTACTGGCAAGAGTTGTCAGCCAGAATTGGGCTTTATTCACACTGGAGTGGCATTGGTAGTAAAAAAACTGTTGAGCTGGGGTTTTTCCACCCCCAGCTGCCCATCTAAAAGATAGCATGCAGCCACACATGTAACGCACCCTCAAAAGATTCATGTGAGCTTCTGGCATAACTTACAGTATAAGCGCTTCACAATAGAGGATCAATGTGGAGAGACCCTGGATCCCTTTTCATGAATTTAGTTCATTCCCCCAATACATGACAAACAAGTTGCAATGTAGGGCCTGCAAGAGAAAACAACGTTTTGGAAAGTATCTCCAAACTTATCTATTGAATCCCTAAATATTGGCGCATCCTCTGCATAAATCGTTACAGCCTTATTAAAATGAGCCTTCTCAAGTGGATATTGGACTTCAAAATGTTTGAGAGGTGTAAACTGTTTATCAGGAGTACAGGCAGGCTGCGAATAGCAAGTGCATGGGAAAAGTTTTAGTAGTCTTAGGGCCTCTCAGGGATCGTATATATTGGTAGCAGCACTGGCCGAAGCTACAGTTATGACAGCAGCCATTTGATGGTTTGACAGTTTGGTTGAGGACACAAGCAAATGTGACAGTTAGCAATCCCGGCATTCCAGGAATGTAACTGTTTTCTGAAACCGTTATATCAATGGGTTTAGTACTGCTTCATGAATGGCTTCAGCTCAGGGGCTCTGGGCTTTAGAAAAATGGCAGCCTCCAACAAGAAGAAACAGGAGCAATGCTGGAGGTAATTTACAACACACACTAATTTTAGTAGCAGAATTATAAAGTAGAATGTATGTTCCTTGCTAAAGAACATTATTTTTTATCAAGTTGTTATGAGTAAAGTTCCGCTTTAAGTTTGCATGTACAGCATCAATGTACATCTGAAATTGTCTCTCCAAGCCTGGGAGTTATGTTCATCAGCTAGAGCTACTGCAGCCAAAGGCTCAGAGGCCAATAAGGCAGCACACAGGTCATAGGGAAGGGTCATAGGGTCAAAGGCAGGGAAAGGCATTGAGGTACACCTACAGCCTCTGCAATTAGAGTCAGCAATAAAAAAAATAGCAATTTAGCCCATGAAACCTTTTATTAGGCCCAATAGACATAAGGAAGTCTCAGGAATTTAGGGATTCAAACAAGGAAACCATTCCAGGCTCCCAGTGTCAGGCGCTTGAGAAGAAACACTGCAGACCATGCTGGAACCGCTAATGGATCATGAGCCCGGAGGGCGACTTGATACAACAGGACTGCTCATCGAGGGTTTGGATTCTGACACTGAGTACCTCAAGCAGGGACAATTTGATTAAAAATAAGGTAAAACCTTTGCACACTCATGAACTGGCTACTGGAGGCATGAGAGGTTAACGCAGACAGATGTGGCCAGTTACTGTGGGTGGAAGCAAGGACTAACTGATGTAAAACCACATGGTTCTTCCAATAAGAAGCAGTGGCAAGAAAGTGTTAACTCTGATGAATAGCAGGACCTGGTGCATGGAGTATGCGTGTCCGACACTCCACCTAGTGACGCAGAACTTGGTCCCTCAAGGTTACAACCTTTCCATGGAAAACCAATGAAGAAATATGGATAATAATGTTACCAAATGGATTTAATAACGTAGTTTCCAATGTTCAAACTGCTTGGCCTACTCATAAAATTAATCTTCATAAACTGGGTTACATCTGAGGCTCTGCCACAACTCTGAACCTGGAAAAAGCACCGAGGCTAACCAAAACAGTACACAGATACCTGGAAAGCATCACAGTGCAAAGGCCAGTGCCCAAAAGTCACATTCTAAGCAGATCCACAGTTGTCCAGTCCAGCAGGGCCTTGAAAATAAAAAAGGAAAATGGCTAGTAAAACAATTCAACTTCTTTTTAGTAGAGAAAAGACATCCAGACACACTTAGGACACTAGCAGAAAACTGAGGCATGCTGGACGTGGGAGAGGTTATACCAGGCTGGCTAGTTTTTTGGGGGGTTTTTTGCCAGGGTCCAAAGCCTTCTGTTAGTGGCAATATAACCCAACTTAAATATATTTAAAATATACATGTACGCTGGCATTTAACCAGCTCAAATGTAACAATATATAAACCCAAGAATTCACAATGAGCCGCTGCTGACACCATATGTGTTCCCACACCTAAAACAAATTAAATAAATATTGGTGCCGCGCTGCTCTAAAAATATAATAACTAATTAATATTTCAGTGACTATAGCACTTCCATTAATCATATGTCAAATACAATGATTATCATATACACAACATCCAATTTATAATTGTGACAGTCCTTTAAGCCCATTCACAGTAACGATTACTTCATCCAAAAAATGTTCATCCATATATTTTAGTGACACCAATCTACTACCACCAGAAGGAGGTCCACCATTTTGCTTTCACTTTTAGCTGCTAAGTGCTCAGAGGAATAGAGGAACCACCACAGTGTAGTAAATACAATAAATCACTTTATTATTAAAAAAATATTGCACTCACATTAAACGGTGCACAGAAACTGATGCAGAAGAAAAATGCTACAAAAGATCAATGGCTATTCTGATGCCGCACTTCCAGTTATTGTATCTGACAGTACTTGACTCCACCCAACGCGTTACGTCACTGATCACATGATCACCATTCCTTGATGAAGGTGGGGAGATGGAAATGTATAGTGTGCTTTCTTCACTCTCCTCTATTAGCTCACAATAAACCATTCATATTCACTATATGGGAGGAACATCTAAGACACCAACATTTATAACTGTGTGGAATGGAAAGCTGACCGTGCATCCCTGCAGGTAATGACAGCATTGTTATAGGCAAATGGTATGTAGCAAAGGGTGGGGATATGACTGACAAGCTGTGAAACAAATTTTTAAATGATATATAACATTTTTATGTGTTATATTTTTGAATATAGCAAATAAGCCATTTTGAATTATGTCATGCTACTATTTTAATGTTTTTTTTGTATTAATTTAATAAATGGAAGGAATTTTACCAGTGGTATGTGTGCATTGTATTATTAGGCACTTTTAAAGTCCTATGTTTGTTTTTGTCTCTTGTTATCTGTAATTTCAGGGATGGTGGTGCTATCCTAGCAACCCTGGCAATATACTGTACATGTTGTAGATGGTTACAGATCCCCTCAGTCCCCTGAACTCACCTAGTTGTTCCAGCCTTCTCCTAGTCTCCAAGACTTTCATAGCTGCCTCAACTCGTGGAGTGCTGTCTCTTGAGTAGAGCTCCTTGGTCTCCAGACAGGAACATACATGGGAATGTCACAAAAGGGGCAAAGGGATTCACAATTAATTTATACTGTGGTCAACAGGAAGATATGGACATTGACACCAAAAAAATGAAAAAAACAGTGACCAGCTTGGTATAGTCTCTGAATTCCTAAAGTAACTCGCAAGTAAATGCAAAAATCATATTTTCTTTCTCCTTCCATAAAGCGGCACTAAACCTTCTTATCTTTCAAAGCCAACAAAGCTACCATCTTAGCCTTTGTTTGATCTACAGTTGCCATAGTGCTGCACATGTGACTAGTTTTGACACCAGCCATTTCATGACATGACAGTTTGGTTGAGAGTACAAACTGTGACAGTTATCATTCACTGCATGCCTTGATTGTAACTGTTTTTAGGAAACAGGTTTAGTTAAACTTTAGGAATTCAGAGACTATTGGGATGTCAAAAGCAGCCCCGCTGAGGGGTGGATGACAGTAACAAAACGCTAACAAACCCACTTACCAAAAACAACAAAATTGGGTGTTGTCTGCAGCTTAAAGCTTAAACCTGTAGCCCTACACGTACCTTATGCATGAAGGTAGAAGCAAATGAGGCCTAGATATCCACCTGTTAAAACTCAGAAAATGTGTGAACAAAAGACCAGGTGGCATCCTTGCAAATCTGGGAAACAGTTGCCTATTGCCAAAAAGCCCAGGTGCCACAGATCTAGCAGAGTGAGCTTTTAGAGAAAATGATAGAACCCAATCCTTAAGACCATAATCTTGAAACATGATCTGTCTGACCCTCCAAAAAATGGCGGAACGAGAAGTTGGTTCCCTTTACAGGGACTATCAGGTATCGCAAAAAGACAGTCAGTCTTTCTAATTGATGCAGTGGCTGCAAGGTGAACCCACACAGCATGAACTATATCCAAGCAGTAAATTAAAATTTCTTTCTGAAGTACTAGCCGGATAGAGATAGATAAAAACAATGTCCGGATTGAGATGAAAGGCTGCAACTACATTAGGAAAAAAGAAGGCTCTGGGCCCCAACACCACCTAATCTTTGTGTAATACCAGAAAGGGTTCTTTAAACGACCAAACTGTCAGCTCAAATACACACTTCACAGAGGTGATGGTGGCAAGGAAAGAAACCTTGTGAGAAAGGGTGGAGGAAGAATATCCCTGATAGGTTTAAAGGGTGGTCTTTTTCTGAGCAAACTAACTTCAAATCCCACAAATTCAGAAGAGGTTGCACATAAGAGACACCTTGTACAAAAGTTTTAAACTAAAGAATAGGAGGTTAGTGGTCATTGAAATAAGATCACAAGGGCCAAAAATGCCCCTTGATGGTACTCAGGACAAAATGTTGATCCAGGCTTGATTGCAAAAAGATCAGTATCCTTACCATAGAGTAGTTCCTGGGGTGAAAACTTCTTTCATTACATGGAGTGAAAAATGCCTTCAATGTGCAATGGTAGACCTTGTGGGAGGTAGATTGCCTAACTTTTCAGTAGGAATTACCATGTCAGAGAGGCCTGTCTATTAAAACCTGATCTTCAACAGTTATTTACATCCAGTGACCATGAAACAGAGTGGTAAAATCTCAAAATGGAGAGGAACTGAGCAAATGGAAATGCCTCTAAAGAGGCTAAAATAAAGCCCAAAATTCTCATGAAGAATTGCAGATTTGGACAGCTCTTGGACTGTGGAGTCTGCCCCTGGGTGGAGAATCAGAAGTTTATCTTGGAGAAGAAAAACTCTGACTTGAGCTGTACACAGGAAAAGATCATATACTACAAGCAACGAGTCAGCTACAAAGCAGACTTCTGAAGGTTCAGGATCTAACCAAGCCTTTGTAGGATTTCAATTGTCTGCATTATGTGATGGAATGAAGTAACGCTCATGCACTTACAATTCATCAATGATCAGCCATTATTGGAGACTAGAGGGAAATACAGCATGGACATTGAATCACTGGAGGGGAGCACTTTGGAAGCTAAGTGTGTCATAATGTGAAAGTATGCTGCACTTCAACCACTTTCATAAACAAGAATTTACCCACCCCCACATTGCAATCTCCAGTACTGTCAATAGGTTGTCAATGCCCAGGCCTTGCTTTGTGGTATGGTGTAGGCAGCATGCACATACTCCACTAACAGGTAGAAGAGAGGCTTGAAGGGTGTGCTTTGAGTGGCGCAAGGACATTTCGGCAGCATAGGTACGAGCTGACAGCTTATTCTATTTGCTGCCAGAAGCAGACCAGGTATTTTTAAGCCATCTCCTAGCTTGTCACTTATCTGGTCATGAAGTTAAAAAGCATGCAAAATGTGTAAAATGCATCTACAGGATATGCTTTTCTAATCATTTTACTACTAATTTATTCCATTTCAATGGAAATTCTAAACACAGTGAATTCAGCATGCCAAATTATCCCACTGTGATGCAGTGTATTGATGAGAATGGCACCAACTGTATATGCATTTACCCTGCTTTGTGCAACAAAGTCAAATGAGTAGAAATGGAGGCAGTAGAGGCATATAATTGCAGTGATTCTAGACAGTTGGAACAAATTGAAACCATGGTGTACTTTACAATTATTATAAAACATTCTTCTTCTCCTACTGAGTTATGACCTAAGGCATGTGCCTTGTCTGTCAAAATCACAGTTAAATACTAAAATAATTATTTTTTTAACAAAAACATATAAACTGGAAAAAGTGTGTATTCATCAATATATGACTACCTTGCTTCACTTACTCTAAATACATAATTATATATGATTAATTTGTATTTAAATTATCCGTATCTATCAGTAACTGGAAGCATATTCTAGACGTTCTAATTACTAGTATCCTAACTCTGAGGTGGATGCACAGAAGCTTGAAAACCTCAGCTACACTATGTTTTCTAGATGAGAAATGCTATGTAAATAGCAGATATTATTCCCCAAGCAGCAGGTCCGAGATCTGACAGCTATGTTTGCCTCCAGAATACAGTAGATTTGCCCACCCACCCTGTGTCCCCCTAACACTGAAAAATAAGAATAAAATTCTCTTTGATACACTTTCTTTTGTAAGTGAGCCATGCAATGCCTGCAGTACACAGGACGCCTGGAATAAGCGAGGGAGAATTTAATTACCCCTTCTGATGTTAGGCAGGCGTCTGAACTCGGCACATATTTATAGCAAGCGTCTCATCCTTGCAAATTTGCTCACCTTTGAGGTTTTTATCTAAAGGGACGGAAGACTCTTTGCCCAGGGAAGACTTTCTTACGCCAATGGCTTTAGCCTGGAAGTTTTAGAGAATGGTTTTGAAAATGTGTGTGTTCAGCTAATAAGTTGTAGTTTTGATCGTGGTTCTAGGAATAAGAGACAACTCACACGGATGCAGAGAATATTCCAGCAGATAAATCCAGTGTGGTTTATCCAAACTAGCTTTTACCCTGACAGCTTTAAACAGTTCATACCCCGCCACTGACCACGTTCAAAAAGATACCTCTTTTAGATCCTAAGATCTTTGACTACTGCTGCCTTGGAATTATGTACCACCAATATTCTTCTACTCTATCAAAAAATAGTTTTACAACTTATTAATCAAGGAACATATTTTTAACTAAGCATTATTAATAAGGTCTCATCTAATTGTGAACAGAATATTGTTTTATAATAGGTAAGTGAGACAATTATTACTTTTTTATGTATGTTCCTTGCAGAGTAGCTAGATTGCAACTCAGTACCCAATACCCTCAAACACCCAAATGCAAAGACCCCAAAATAGCAGACTAGCATGTGTCACCAATGTATGCCATGCTTTCCCTAGATGCCAGGAGCTTAAGGGGGTACTGACCCAAATTATTACCCAATAATTTGCTTGTGTGTCTCAACTGGCATATGCCTGCTACATCGGATAGGTATTGATGTGGCAGCAATCAATTAAGAAAACAGAGCTTTCTGGGCTTCTAAAAAGTTTATTTGCTTTGGAATATGTGTTTTATTTTATCCCTTTGCCTCTCCAAAGGCTGCACTTGTAAAACTTACAGTTTAGCTTTTATAAAAGAATTATTTACTGTATGTAAACCTGCCAGAAACCTGGGGAATTCAAACAAAGCATATGCAGAAAGTCACTTTAAAAAAAACTTAGCTGGGCTTATTAGACTCTGAGGCTAATTATCATATTACATGCCAGATGCCCAACCCATAGATTGGGACCCAAGTGGTAGACCAAGAAAAGTCAACAAGGTTGCTTTCTAGCTTGGCCTATTGGACTCTGAGGCCAATTATCATATTAAATACCAGGTGCCTAATCCATAGATTGGGATCCAAGTGGGAGACCAAGAAAAATTAACAGGGTTGCTTTATGACGGGTGGAAAATCCTCTTTTTATGCCTTCATATAGGTCTTGACTGACTGTACTTCTGGTAGTAGATAACTTGCTAAATTAAGAGCTCTCAATCCACCTAAAAACAGACAGATCAGGCAACTGCCATCTCACATCTATAGATACTGTTTTGTTTCACATTCAAACTATACTCTGCATAATTCTTTGAATACCTGCCAAGATAATGTGCATTTGTCCTCTCTGATGCTTATCAACACACTGCTTCAGTATGCCCTTTTAGTATATCAGAAGACCTATTTGTAGACACACTGCAGGAGATTTACTAAAACTGGTGCACTCAGAATCTGGTACAGCTGTGCATAGTAACCAATCAGCTTCTAACTTCAGCTTGTTCTATTAAAGCCACCATACATACAGTATCTCACAAAAATGGTACACCCCTCACATTTCTGTAAATATTTTGTTATATCTTTTCATGCGACAACACTGAAGAAATGACACTTTGCTACAATGTAAAGTAGTGAGTGTACAACTTGTATAACAGTGTAAATATTCTGTTCACTCAAAATAACTGAACACACAGCCATTAATGTCTATACTGCTGGCCACAAACGTAAGTACACCCCTAAGTGAAAATGTCCAAATTGGGCCCAAAGTGTCAATATTTTGTGTGCCCCCCATTAACCCTCTTGGGCATGGAATTCACCCGAGCTTCACAAGTTGCCACTGGAGTCCTCTTCCACTCCTCAATGACGACATCACGGAGCTGGTGGATGTTAGAGACCTTGCGCTCCTCCACCTTCTGTTTGAGGATGCCCCACAGATGCTCAATAGAGTTTAGGTCTGGAGACATGCTTGGCCAGTCCATCACCTTTACCCTCAGCTTCTTTAGCAAGGCAGTGGTCGTCTTGGAGGTGTGTTTGGAGTCATTATCATTTTGGAATGCTGCCCTGCGGCCCAGTCTCCGAAGGGAGGGGATCATGCTCTGCTTCAGTATGTCACAGTACATGTTGGCATTCATGGCTCCCTCGGTGAACTGTAGCTCCCCAGTGCCAGCAGCATTAATGCAGCCCCAGACCATAACGCTCCCACCACCAGGCTTGACTGCAGGCAAGACACACTTGTCTTTGTACTCCTCACCTGGTTGCCACCACACACGCTTGACACCACCAAATACGTTTATCTTGCTCTCATCAGACCGCAGGACATGGTTCCAGTAATCCATATCCTCATGCCGCCTACACACGGTCAGATTTTACGGCAGACTTTGCCCGGCAAACTTTTCGACGTACTTTACGACGGACTTTCTGAATGAACGGACTTGTCTACACACAATCCACCAAAGTCTGTCAAATTCGTACGTGATGACGTACGACTGGACTAAAACAAGGAAGTTCATAGCCAGTAGCCAATAGCTGTCCTAGCGTGGCTTTTTGTCCGTCGAACTAGCATACAGACGAGCGGACTTTTCGACCGCACTCGATTTCGACGGATTAATTTAAAACATGTTTCAAATCTAAGTCCGTCCAACTTTTGAGAAAACAAAGTCCGCTGGAGCCCACACACGATCGAATTGTCTGACGAAATCCAGTCCGCCGGGCAAAGTCTGCCGTAAAGTCCGCTCGTGTGTACGCGGCATTAGTCTGCTTGTCTTCAGCAAACTGTTTACAGGCTTTCTTGTGTATCATCTTTAGAAGAGGCTTCTTTCTGGGATGACAGCCATGCAGACTAATTTGATGCAGTGTGCGGCATATGGTCTGAGCATGGCGAGGCCTGTTCTGAGTGGAACCTGTCATGTTAAACTGCTGTATGGTCTTGCCCACTGGGCTGCAGCTCAGTTTCAGAGTCTTGGCAATCTTCCTATAGCCTAGGCCATCTTTATGTAGAGCAACATTTGTTTTTTTTCAGATCCTCAGAGAGTTCTTTGCCATGAGGTGTCATGTTGAACTTCCAGTGACCAGTATGAGAGAGTGAGAGCAGTAACACCAAATTTAACACCTGCTCCCCATTTACACCTGAGACCTTGTAACACTAACGAGTCACATGACACCGGTGAGGGAAAATGTCTAACTGGTCCCAATTTGGACATTTTCACTTAGGGGTGTACTCACTTTTGTTGCGAGCAGTTTAGACATCAATGTCTGTGTGTTGAGTTATTTTGAGGGGACAGCAAATGTACACTGTTATACAAGCTGTACACTCACTACTTTACATTGTAGCAAAGGGTAATTTCTTCAGTGTTGTTACATGAAAAGATATAACAAAAAATTTACAAAAATTTGAGTGGTGCTCTCACTTTTGTGAGATACTGTAGGTCAAATTCTGAACAAATTATCTTTCGAAAAACGTAATTATGAATTTTTTGTTCAAATTTCGCACCATTAGTGGGCCACAGCAACACCTGATTTTTGTGCGGCCATTAATTTTGAGTGATTGAAAATGTTGGAAATTTTTTGGAAAAACTAACAAATTTCGAATCAATGATGGGAGAATCATGCAAGAAATATAATCGAAAAAAATGCGCATGAGCTGTGACCTGGAAAGAACAGAAGATTCCCGGTCACAAAATGTATTTTCTTAGCAACATGAGGTGAAATTGAAACCCTGGTTGGTCGAATTTTAAAATGAATGGTGGCATCATTGAATTACAGTACGCACAATTCTTTTTTCAGAATTTGACCCATGTATGGCCTGCATTAGCTTTGACAATAAGCTTGAAGCTGATTGGTTACTATGCACAGCTGCATCAGATTCTGCGTGTATCCGTTTTCTCACTGACTTACAAAAGTGGTGCTTTTTCATATAGCTGTTTTCCATTACAGCATCCTTGTTCTAATAATTTCATGTGGAAGGAAGATGCCATTATTGTTTTAAACAAATGAGAGCTTGGTATTATATTAATTTATGGGTGGGGGTATCTCTACATTGTGTGAATTCTGCGAATACAGGAAAAGGATTATTTTAGCAATTTTACGTAGTTGTTCTATCAACTAAATCTGCTGAATCTAACATTAAACGTGTCTGGCGGATGTAACCATTATTGTTATCTTGTGAAAACAAGGCTATTTTACACAACTTACTTCTTTTAGCAACCTTAAAAAAAAAAAAAGCAAAACATCATCCTGCATCTTTTACTGTATTTGGAATCCTCTTCTCCAATTTAAATAAATCTGCTTGTTAGTTATTTGTATGAAGCAGAGGTGAAAAGACAAGGTGTTATACTCAAGCCACAACATACAGTAAATGAAACATTAAGCGGAGAGCTCTGCACTTATCTTTCTGCACACAAAGCCCACCAGGCCCTAAAAATAGCTTTTATTATAAATTCAATGAATTTGCAAAAATTGGCAAAAAAATAAAAACTTTTAAAGTTCTACATGGACATGTAGATAGTAGAGGAACAATAAGAGAGAAAAAAGCTGCTCAGAGTGTGACCAAAGCAGCAGTATCTATCTCATCCTTCTCAAAATTAATGTATTCCCTGCAATGTCCCAATAATAAGTAGCATAAAAAATATATAAACCCACCAATTCAACATGTTTCGCCCATGCAAGGGCTTCATCAGGAATAAAGTGCCATAAACTAAAAATATAACTGCGCTTAATCAAAACAAGAATTATGTGCATAATAGAGGCCACCATAAAGTCCAATCTATTTAAAATGGTTCCTCCAATTGCATCATGACGTCCTAAATTTTGCTTGTAGTACCACTAGCTCACCTCAAGCTATAGCATACATACAAACTGCAGCTAGAGTCCTTCTCTTAAGATTTTTTTTTCTGAAGGTAAACTACACAAGTAATTAATGCCGCGTACACACGACCGGTTTAGCCGTCGGAATAAACTCTGAAGGTTTCTCCGACGGAGCTCCGACGGAATTCCATTCAAGCGGTCTTGCCTACACACGGTCAATCCAAAGTCCGACCGTCCAGAATGCGGTGACGTACAACACGTACGACGGGACTAGAAAAAGGAAGTTCAATAGCCAGTAGCCAATAGCTTCCGTCTCATACTTGCTTCAGAGCATGCGTTGTTTTTGGTCCGTCGGAACAGCATACAGATGAGCGGTTTTCCCGATAGGAATTGGTTACGTCGGAAATATTTAGAACATGTTCCATTTCTAGGTCCGTCAGAATTATCTAAAAAAAAAAAATCTGGTGAGGCATACACACGATCGGAAAAGACGATGAACCGCTTCCGTCTGACTTTTTCTGTTGGACATTCCGCTCGTGTGTACGCAGCGTAAGAGTAGAGAAAGCAAAGTATATCTTTACTCAGAACATTTTCTTTTTGATTTGTGTGGAATGGTTAGAACCTCTATCAGGATTTTTATTGCTGTGCCCCTCCACTGAGGATACTCACCCTCCCTCTTGGACCTGCTGATCACTGTCATCAGAACAGAAGGTGGGAAATCCAAATTTTATGGTTGTCACCAGAACAGAAATAGAAGGGAGATCTTCCAAAGGCACATATGTTCTGGTGACAAGGAACAGGAAGTGAAATATTATGTAATTATGCATGTGCCATACCTGGCTGATCCATGTGGAAGCTTGAAAACACTGTACCAGTGACAGCTGCTGATTTCCAGGTCTTGTGATGAGTGGCTGTCCTGCATCTTAGTAAAAACAGGGGGTCGCTCGCTCAGCACAGACACCAATCAGAGAACATGCTGCATTTTTTCAATAAATACAAAGCATTCACTGATTGAACGAGGAGGAGATTGTGACATCACTCACCTGCCTCTTCACCTCATCCAATCAGAGAATGCTTTGCTTTAGTTGAGAAAATGTAAAGTTTTTGCTAAATGCCACCCATGCCATGCTCATGTGTTCACTAAGCAGCAGGACAGGCTCTTGGCATGGCCCTGGAAGCTAGTTTTGTAGAGCTGCCTATCACAGGGATTTCCAGCTTCTATAGGGATCAACCAGGTATGGCACATGCATACTTACATAGGTCCAAGCTGGATACATTTAACTATGCATAAATAGCTATACTTAAAATTGCGCTTTAATGTGTAAACATTTTTTTCTTTTTTTTTTAGCTTATTGCTAGCTTATTGCTATCTGTGTCCTATTGGGGAGGATTTTACCTGAAATTCAGCTTCAAACTGTCACAGACACTTAAAAAAGGCAATATGCAATTAGTGACTTTTAACTGAGCAAGCCAATGCTCTAGCACACCTCTCTGCAAAACAATCTCTCTATTGATTAGAAAGGTTTAGTCTGACATGTTTAAAGTGGTTCTAAAGGCATGTGTCTTTTTTGCCTTATTGCATTCTCTGCATTAAGGTAAAAAACCTTCCATGATCAGCTTCCCCCCTCTTTCAATCTAGCGCTGTGCCCATCTCCAGCAGCATTGCTTTTTCCGCCTCTCCACACAGAACAAAGAGGCAGCAGCGGGAGCCATTGGCTTCTGCTGCTGTCAATCAAATCCTGTGAGGAGGGAGCCAGGGGCAGGGCTGAGCCTAGCAGTGTGAGTCTGTGGATGCACACAGCCTGGCTTGGGAGCATGCCTGCATGAGTGCCTCCATAGCAAGAGGCTTGCTATGGGGGCACTCAAGAGAAGAGGAGGAGCAGAGAGCGCTGGTGGGGGACACCAGAAGAGGAGGGTCACACCATTGCACGGAGCAGGTAAGTATAACGTGTTTATTTTTTTAAGTAATAAAAAAACTATTATACCTTTACAACTTCTTTAAGAGAGATGAAAGGGTATGGTAAAGCTAAAGGTATATGACGCAGCCCATGTGAGCTTGGATATAGCTTTTTGTAGGTGAGTTCTTTCCTAAAGAAAACCTCCAAGAAACTTATTTTTAAAGATTTGCTGTAAGTAAATGTAAAGTATGAATTATATCAAAAGGCTGCATTTCCAAGAGAATGAGACTTTTGAATATTTAGCTTCCATGCAGTGCTCTTGGTCCTGGCAAACCTCCAGGCCCTGAGATGTCTATACATTTATGGGGTTGACTAATTTAGCCAGCATGCCGCTGAGTGATGCTCAGGTACTGTGTGTCAGGAGCATTGCGGGGAGGCCAATTAAGCTGGGGAGCTTAATCCAATGTTCTCTCCAAAGTCTTTAAAGCAAACTTTCATACAATTATTCTTTAATTGCTGGAATAGAGAGAGAAATAACTGATATTCAATTTTCATTAAATACATTTTAACATTTACTTCATTAGTTTTCTTTTTTTTCCCAATCTCATAGTTCTTTGCAGATGATTTTGTATATCAAGGGATAACCTTGTACAGTTTTGTTAAATGCTTTGACTTGTTCACACCAGGAGCTGCACTGAATGCATGGCCGTTGGAGTGTGTGCACATGGGGAAAACAGTTCTGATGCACTGATCCTGGTGCATCACACAGGAAAAGGCTGCTCAGTGCATCAGTGCAAGGACCATCTGCGGTGGCAGAGCAGCTCTCCTGCAACGTTCTGCAAAAATTCCAGTACATATACCATAGTTTGTAGACGCTCTAACTTTTCCAAACCAATCAATATACACTCATAGGGTGGAGATCTACACACGCCGACCGTGGCCATCTTGATAGTTGGAAACAATTGAAACTTAGGATTGATTTTAGTTCCTGATATGCCTTTTTTATTGATGAAATGTGAGTATTCTGACCATTTTTTATGGAATAAATTCACCTTGATTGTACATATTACACCATGAGGAGTTGCTTTTTTCTATTTTAACGCATGAACCTGTGGATCCATTATGTGTTGAGACTACACAAGATCCAGCTATCTGTTATCTAAGTGAAGTGGAGTCATGATATTATGGATATATTATGCCTGTCTGACCACCTATACTCTAGTGGTCCACTGTCTACGGTAAGAGGCCAGGTGTGTTGGTGTTCAGTGGAGGATATATTTAATACACCTTATTTTTGTCCTATATGCATCGTGGGTGGTTCCAGTTTTTCTGAATATGGACTCTTTATGCTAAATTACAGTGACATTTTTTTGTTTTAGCGCTGCAAATACTTACCCTTCTGTATTTTTATTGTTACCAACAATTTTATACCAGCTGCTCTATAAATGTTATAATGCAGTGATCAACTTTTATTTTATTATACGTTCATTGGGATTTAAAAAAAAAAAAAATGTAGCAGAATACAGATTGGCCTAAATTTATGAAGAAATTAGATTGTTTACATTTTCGTATTAAATATGTTTAATAGTAGAAAGTACAAAATATATTTTTTTTTTCAAAATCGTCTGTCTTTTTTTGTTTATAGCGCAACAAATAAAAAACCCAGAGGTGATCAAATACCCCCAAAAGAAAGCTCTATTTATAGAAAAAAAAGGAAATAAATTTCATTCATGTATAGCATTGCACGACCGCGCAATTGTAAGTTAAATTAGCGCAATACTGTATAGAAAAAAATGGCCTGGTTATGAAGGGGGGTAAACCTTCTGGAGGTCAAGCGGTTATTCTAAAGAAATAGCTGTTTGCTTGTCTTTGTCCATGTGCTCAATAAACCTGTATGGGCTTGGTTTTATAATTATCAATCAGCTGCTGCACCTATAGGGCTCTACAAATTGACAAGGTCTGCATTCCTTTAGGAAGTACCTCACCAACAATGACATTTTTGTTGCAGGGGGGTGCCAAAAATCTGACTTGTATCTTACCACAGACTTTTGGGAAAATCAGTAAACCAATCATACAGGCAGGAAATGACATTTTAAGGGGGCATTCTGTACACTATCTGTGTACTGAACGCATCCAAGTAGCCATATTGCATTGCATTTTACAGAAAATTACAGTGCTGCGGATTGAAAAGGGAAGGTCATTTTTAATAACATTCAATTGTATATGTTATATTATTTTTATTTGATTTGCTTATCCCCCCCCAACAAAACTTACACTTCAGAACAACCATAAATTCAGAAGAGTATCCAACACCTACTATGTTATTGTCCTTGTGTATTGCACATGGAGAATGATTGTTTTTTAACATAAATACAATTTAAAAGGTCAATCAAAAAGTGACATTTTAGTTAGAGGTAGAACTTGGTTGGCCGGCTCAGTGAAAACTTCTGTCATAACTCCCAATTCTGATCCTGTCGTCTGGGAATTGTGGGTGTTGTCAGACACCTTTAAATGGTCCTGATCCCCCTGTCACATTATCCATAATTTAAAATAAATTAAAAAAAATAGAACAGGGAAAGTGAGACCCCATATTGTAGAAAACCAAGAAAACTTGGGAACAAATACAGTAGCGCAGATATCTCACTGCATGAGTCCCTAAGAGGAATACGTGATTTAAATATCTAGCACATACCAGAACTGCAATATTGGTTTTGGATGAACTGACTCTTCAAAATATACAGCCATTTATTAGACTCAATGAAAGAACGCTTGAAAAAAATTGAAGCAGATAATAATGAGCACATCAAGAAAATCCCTGTGAACGTATCCCAGTACTGTGGTACTCTTGGAAGTATCCCATGTCAAGGAGTAGAAGGACTGTCCACCTACACATGGTCCCCTTCCTGATTGATGTTTGAGGAGGTGGATGCAGAAGAAGAGGAGACTGTGGCTGATCTGGTCAATGATTAACTTGTACAAAATCTCTCCAGCCCCAGAGCCACACTGATCTCTGCTTTGTGCGTGTCTCTTCAACAGCATCCTGCTGAGGGAGCACAGAGGACTTGATTGAGCAGAGATCATTCCCTTATGTCATCCACAGAATAGGACACAGACTAAAGCTGGTCAGCAAAAATTAGACGTGAGCATCAGAATATCCCAAACAAAATGCCAGAAATTCTTCCTTACAGCCAACCAGTATCCATGTACATCCAGAATAGACCTTCCTGAGGAATTCTGCGATGACGTTCAGATGTGAAATGTGTAAGTTATATTAATATGTACAATGCTTCCCTCTGGACAACTTCAGCATTACAATTAAGATTTTAACTGTAAATGTTGCAGTTACATAAATATGAATAGCACAAATCAGGCAAAGTGGACTTGGTAAGCAATACATATAACATAACATAACCACCTTCATAACACGTTTACTAGAGATGCCTTTATGATATAGTTGGACAGTATTGCAAGGTAACTATTCAAGGAACCAAATCTCGGAATGAAGTTTTCAAGACAGAAATATGGTAACTGCTATTGCCAACTCTTTAAGGCTCGGTTCACAATGCTGCAACGGCAAAGTCGTACGACTTTGCCTGCAACTTCCTTCTGACTTGATCCGACTTCACACCAAAATCACACCCAAGCAGTGTTGCCAACCTACCAGATTGAGTTTTTACTGGCATTTTCAAAAGTTACAAAATTACAGTTTTAAGTGCAAATTTCAGCATTTAGGCTACAAACTAATACTACTATGCAATTAACAATATGATTTAGGTAGATATTAAGGCAAAAACTATACAGTATTTCTTACAGAACTCAGGAGGGCAGGAAATTAGAATGGGCATGCACACATGAAATTGACTCACAATGACACTGACAGCAGTGTGTAGTAGCACAGATGATGATGACACTGCACCAACACGGTACGTCCCCTCCTGAGTCAGTGACAGGTGGTTCCTTCAGTCTACTCCAGTCCAAACAGCACTGACAGTACCGCTCCTGGCTCGCCTTGCTCCCGTCCCACAGACCCACACACGAGACTCCGGTTGCTCTGCTCGGCTCCCTTGCACCATGACATCACATGACATGCTCAGGCACCTCCTCTGCCTGACCCGACCCCCGCCAGCGCCGTTTGAACATACTGTAACAGGCACTCAGATGGTCTCTGCCACCTCCAGACCGGAGCTGCATATGCGCAGTTCCGGGCCGAGCGTCCAAGCCATGTTTTTTACTGGCAACCTTTTACTGTCACTGGCATTTACTGGCAGGAGAAAAGTGGCCATTTTTTACTGGCTGCCAGTAAAAATACTAGCGGTTGGCAACACTGCACCCAAGTTAGCCCAAAGTAGTGCAGGAGCCTTTTCTAAAGTCGCCCCGACTTGCGTAATATGAGTTAGGATGGCTCTCAAACACTGAATTTGACATGTCATGCAACTTGGGGTCTCACAAGCCAGATGTCATGTCGCAGCACTGTGAACCGAGCCCAAGGGTCCATGCACACTAGGTTTAAAAATATTTGCATTTACAGGAGTTTTGTTGTTTTTCTCCTGCCTGTGTAAGCAACTCAATGTTATCCTATGTTTCCATGCACAATAGGGTGTTTAGAGGCATATTTCAAGAGGAGAGTTTAGAGGCAAGAAAGTCATCATAAGTGCATTTTTGAGAGGAGTTTTGGCAGAAAAAAATGCTAAATGCTTATAAATGCATCCAAACCTGTGTTTAGGAGCATTCTGAGTTTTCAATTGTACATTGATTATAGTGGAAAATGAACAGAGGGAAAAGTTTTGGAAAAAAATGCTTATAAAAGCAAATGCTCATAAACTCTCCTAAACTCTTGTGCAATACAAGCTACTATGAGCATTTTCTATGCTGTTTCTTCTGCCAGAGGTTCTGACATTTTTTTTTTGCTCCTACTGTGCATGGACCCTAAAGGTGTAGTGTGGCCAGCGTAATATCCAGATGTTGTCTTTGAGAAATAGATATATGAGTGCTGCCAGCATTGCTGTAGAGGTTGAAATGGTGGGGGGTCAGCCTGTCAGTGCTCAGACCATATGCCGCACACTGCATCAAACTGGTCTGCATGGCTGTTGTCCCAAAAGGAAGCCTCTTCTAAAGATGATGCACAAGAAAGCCCGCAAACAGTTTACTGAAGACAAGCAGACTAAGGACATGGATTACTGGAACCATGTCCTGCGGTGTGATGAGACCAAGATAACTTATTTGGTTCAGATGGTGTCAAGCATGTGTGGCGGCAACCAGGTGAGGAGTACAAAGACAAGTGTCTCTTGTCTACAGTCAAGCATGGTGGTGGGAGTGTCATGGTCTGGGGCTGCATGAGTGCTGCCGGGACTGGGGAGCTACAGCTCATTGAGGGAACCATGAATACCAACATGTACTGTGACATACTGAAGCAGAGCATGATCTCCTCCCTTCGGAGACTGGGCGGCAGAGCTGCATTCCTACATGATAACGACCCCAAACACACCCCCAAGATGACCACTGCCTTGCTAAAGAAGCTGAGGGTATAGGTGATAGACTGGCCAAGAATGTCTCCAAACCTAAACCCAATTGAGCATCTGTGGGGCATCCTCAAATGGAAGGTGGAGGAGCGCAAGGTCTCTAGCATCCACCAGCTCCATGATGTCATCATGGAGGCATGGAGGAGGACTCTAGTGGCAACCTGTGAAGTTCTGGTGAACTCCATGATCAAGAGGGTTAAGGCAGCGCTGGAAAATAATGGTGGCCACACAAAACATTGACACTTTAGGCCCAATTTGGACATTTTCACTTAGGAGTGTACTCACTATTGTTGCCAGCGGTTTAGACATTAATGGCTGTGTGTTGAGTTATTTTGAGGGGACAGCAAATTTACACTGTTATACAAGCTGTACACTCACTACTTTACATTGTAGCAAAGTGTCATTTCTTCAGTGTTGTCACATGAAAAAATATAATAAAATATTTACAGAAATGTGAGGGGTGTACTCACTTTTGTGAGATACAGTATATATATATATATATATATATATATATATATATATATATATATATATATATACACACACTTACTTATGTTAATGGTTACCAGTGTGACTCAATCCACTATCAACTCAAAGCTAATTCAGATCACCCAACCAGACATTTCTTCTCTTCTCTTATATAGGCAACCAAACGGAATTTCATAAGCTACCTAGAACTCATGTAGTACATATGTTACATTCCCTAGTGATGAACAGAAGAGTTAAATGTAAAAAAGGAAAGGCCAGCCAGCCGAGGCTCTTCTCTTTTTAATATGGTGTCATTAAGACGTTGTCCCACACAGGTTAATATAATTGGGTCTGCGTAGGATCGCTGATCCGCAGCCAGTTACTGCACAGAACAAATGACATTTAAGTGTGAGATGTAGAAGTTGGCTTGTTATCCCAGGGACAGGAACGTCACTTCTGTAAAGGGGACAAGGATAAATTGGCTGGGAAGTGGGGACGACAGAGTACATTTATTAGAGAGGAAAGTTAACACAGTGGGGAGTGTTGTGATTATCTTTGCTCAGATTTACACACAGATACACACATTAAACCTCTGAGACACAAAAAAAGGCATATACATACTGTATAGTTTAATATTCACATAACACTAACACTAAATCAGTTGGTCTCACCTGCACAAAGTAAGGAAAACTCAATATTTCTCAAAGTCACCCAATCTAATTACCAATCCATCAACTGATGAAGAATAGCATACAACATTTAAAAAAATAAGTTACACAAAAAGATACTTACATGGTTTTAGAAAAAGCACAGTTCTATAATATATTTCTGCCAACAATATCCTCTGAAGCTTAACTGTAGTGCAAATGTTTCTGTATGCTTTTTGGACAGCAAGCAGTTCTAGCAATGACAAAACTAAACCTGATTATTAAATAAAGGCACCTGCTAGGAGTTGATTTTTGGAGCCCATTTACATCATCGTGTTGCAGTAACCCTTGCAGTAATGCAACACATGGTTATGCACCAAGCACATAGCTATGTACACTGCTCAAAAAAACGAAAGGAACACTTTGAAAACACATCAGATCTCAATGGGGAAATATATTGTGCTGGATATCTATACTGATATGGACTGGGTAATGTGTTAGGAACGATAAGGATGCCACATCGTTTGATGGAAATGAAAATGATCAACCTACAGAGGGCTAAATTCAAAGACATCCCGAAAATCAAAGTGAAAAAATTAAGCCGCAGGCTAGACCATTTTGCTGAAATTTCATTGCAGCAACTCCAAATGGTACTCCCCACATGTTTGCATGCATGCCTGACAACGTTGGGGCATGTTCCTAATGAGACGACAGATGGTGGTCTGGGGTATTTCCTCCCAGATCTGGACCAGGGCATCACTGAGCTCTTGAACAGACTGAAGTGAAACCTGGCGGGATCAGATGGGCCAAAACATAATGTCCTAGAGGTGTTCTATTGGATTTAGGTCAGGCGAGCTTAAGGGACATTCAATGGTATCAATTCCTTCATCCTTCAGGAACTGGCTGCATATTCTCACCACATGAGGCTGGGCATTGTTGTGCACCAGGAGGAACCCAGGACCCACTGCACCAGTGTAGGGTCTGACAATGGGCCCAAGGATTTCATCCCGATACCTAATGGCAGTCAGGGTGCCATTGTCTAGCCTGTAGAGGTCTCTGCATTCCTCCACGGATATGCCTCCCCAGACCATCACTGACTCACTACCAAACCGTTCATGCTAAACGATGTTACAGGCAGTATAATGTTCTTCACAGCTTCTTCAGACGCTATCACATCTGTCACATGTGCTCAGGGTGAACCTGCTCCCATCTGTGAAAAGCACAGGGTGACAGTGGTGGACCTGCCAAATCTGGTGTTTAATAGCAAATGCCAATTGAGCTCCACAGTGAGCACAGGGTCCACTAGAGGACGTCGGGCCCTCAGGCCACCCTCATGAAATCTGTTTCTGATTGTTTGGTCAGAGACATTCACACCAGTGGCTTGCTCGAGGTCATTTTGTAGGGCAATGGCAGTGCTCATCCTGTTCCTCCTTTCACAAAGGAGCAGATACCGGTCCTGCTGATGGATTAAGGACCTTCTATGGCCCTGTCCACCAGCTCTTCTAGAGGCACAGCAAACCTTCTGGCAATGGTACGCATTGATGTGCCATCCTGGAGGAGTTGGACTGCCTGTGCAACATCTATAGGGTCCAGGTATCGCCTTATGTAGTCACACTGACCCTAGCCAAATGCAAAACTAGTGAAAAACTGTCAGAAAAGATGAGTATGGAAAAGAAATCTCAGTGGCCTCCACCTGTAAAACCATTCTTGTTTTGGAGGTCGTCTCATTGTTGCCCATCTAGTGCATCTGCTGAAACTGATTAACAACCCCCTCTGCTACTTAACCGACCAGATCAATATCCCAGGAGTTTAACTGACTTGATGCTATACTCTGATTAAAAAGTGTTCCTTTAATTTTTTTAGCAGTGTACAGTGGGGCAAAAAAGTATTTAGTCAGCCACCAATTGTGCAAGTTCTCCCACTTAAAAAGATGAGAGAGGCCTGTAATTGTCATCATAGGTATACCTCAACTATGAGAAACAAAATGTGGAAACAAATCCAGACAATCACATTGTCTGATTTGGAAACAATTTATTTGCAAATTATGGTGGAAAATAAGTATTTTGTCAATATCAAAAGTTCATCTCAATACTTTGTTATATATTCTTTGTTGGCAATGACAGAGGTCAAACGTTTTCTGTAAGTCTTCACAAGGTTGTCACACACTGTTGCTGGTATGTTGCCCCATTCCTCCATGCAGGTCTCCTCTAGAGCAGTGATGTTTTGGGGCTGTCCCTGGGCAACACGGACTTTCAACTCCCTCCAAAGGTTTTCTATGGGGTTGAGATCTGAAGACTGGCTAGGCCACTCCAGGACCCTGAAATGCTTCTTACGAAGCCACTCCTTCATTGCCCGGGCGGTGTGTTTGGGATCATTGTCATGCTGAAAGACCCAGCCACGTTACATCTTCAATGCCCTTGCTGATGGGAGGAGGTTTGCACTCAAAATCTCACAATACACGGCCCCATTCATTCTTTCATGTACACAGATCAGTCATCCTGTTCCCTTTGCAGAGAAACAGCCCCAAAGCATGATGTTCCCACCCCCATGCTTCACAGTAGGTATGGTGTTCTTTGGTTGCAACTCAGAATTCTCTCTCCTCCAAACACGACGAGTTGTGTTTCTACCAAACAGTTCTACTTTGGTTTCATCTGACCATATGACATTCTCCCAATCCTCTTCTGGATCATCCAAATGCTCTCTAGCAAACCTCAGAGGGGATATGTGCTGGCTTAAGCAGGGGGACACGTCTGGCACTGCAGGATCTGAGTCCCTGGCGGCGTAGTGTGTTACTGATGGCAGCCTTTGTTACGTTGGTCCCAGCTCTCTACAGGTCATTCACTAGGTCCCCCCGTGTAGTTCTGGGATTTTTGCTCACCGTTCTTGTGATCATTTTGACCCCACAGGGTGAGATCTTGCGTTGAGCTCTAGTTTGAGGGAGATTATCAGTGTTCTTGTATGTCTTCCATTTTCTAATTATTGCTCCCACAGTTGATTTCTTCACACCAAGCTGCTTGCCTATTGCAGATTCAGTCTTCCCAGCCTGGTGCAGGTCTACAATTTTGTTTCTGGTGTCCTTCGACAGCTCTTTGGTCTTCACCATAGTGGAGTTTGGAGTGTGACTGTCTGAGGTTGTGGACAGGTGTCTTTTATACTGATAACAAGTTCAAACAGGTGCCATTAATACAGGTAATGAGTGGAGGATAGAGGAGCCTATTAACAAAGAAGATACAGGTCTGTGAGAGCCAGAAATCTTGCTTGTTTGTAGGTGACCAAATACTTATTTTCCACCATAATTTGCAAATAAATTCTTTCAAAAATCAGACAATGTGATTGTCTGGATTTGTTTCCACATTTTGTCTCTCATGGTTGAGGTATACCTATGATGACAATTACAGGCCTCTCTCATCTTTTTAAGTGGGAGAACTTGCACAATTGGTGGCTGACTAAATACCTTTTTGCCCCACTGTATATAGGTGTCATTTATTTTTAATAGCACCCCAATGTATCTACAGGACTCCCCTGTGTAACAGTGCACCATAATGCATGTTGTACGTTGTAGTGCACTGTGTTAAATACAGTGTTTCCCAGGGTAATGCAGCACACCATATTGCATGTTAGAGCATGTCAGCATGCAGGCATTACACAAGGAGTGAAAAGACCAATAAAACTCAGTTACATACAAACATGATGAGAGCCCAGTGACACTGTCCAACAATCCCTGGCTGAGCCTACTGAGTGGAAAGTTGATAAATCAGGATGGATTTTCCTGGCAATACAAGCCAAGCCCCTAGCACCCTTCCCCTTTGTCTGCTACAAGAACCAATATGCAATTTACCAGATTTGAACTTGCGTATTTACAAAAAATAGATCTTTTCGCAAGAAAGATTGTTTAGCAGCCAGATCATGAATGCTGTATGTAGACAGTTTATGATTAATCAGTTTGTATTGTATTTTAGCATATCAAAGAACAGACACAGACCATATCTAGTCCAGTATAAAAATATACATAGAAATCATATGGGAAACATACGTCGGCATACATGGCAAAATGAGCAAGGCATCAGAGTATACCCTAGGAGGCCATAGAATAGACTACCTTCATCCTGAGCACATGGAAAAAACACTTGGATATCCAATACTAATACAACTAGATGTATTAATTAGGATGTTGTGGGATCCAGTATTAGAGCCTCCATATGCTAATATGAAAATGCTCTCTAGGGAAAGTCTGCTATAAAGCCATTCTATATTAGGCTCGCTGGCACTCCCTCAGTCCAAGGGGTCAAATGTATCCCTGTGTAGCACGACAACAGGTATAGATGTGTAGTTAGGGTTGCCACATCATCCCTTTAATGCAGGACACATACGAATTACACAGGTTCCGAAGGTGATTTAATGCAGATAAGGCACCAAGTGAGTTTAATTATTACCTTAATCATCCACAGAACCTGTGTAATTAATGTGTGTCCTGGATTAAAGGGATGATGTGGCAACCCTACATGTAGTGGTTGCGAGTAAGGGAGGAAGAGAAATAGACAAGGAACAAGCGCAAGAGGAGAGAGGGAGAGAATGAAAAAAAAATGTATGGGGAGAAGGGACTCAGCCCTGCCTCAGGCACTCCAGGACCATGGTACAAGACAGGGACCCAATGTACTGTATCAATGTGCAAAGAACTCATCAGTTAAAATATAAGACAGGAATGGATTTCAACTACACCTCCTACATACAACCAATGGCGTGATGCACTTAACTTCACACTGTGGAGAGAGAAAGACTTAACTTATAAACACAAGGGGGTGCCCTAAAAAATTACCAAAAAACGTGGTCCATAGTGGCGAGACTCTAATGAATCTTCTCATTCCTCCCTTCTTTAGGGGTGCGGAGGAGGACAGTTAGATAATATGAAGTGATGCCGAGGAGAAGACTATGCAAAGGTTGCTGTGTAGCAGGTGTACTGTATGAGTAGATAAACTAACAACTGTGATTCCTCCTAAATATTCATTGTTTATAGTATTGTAGACCTGAGGAAGGAGGCCATGACTCCGAAACACATTGTCATGGCAACTGTGTGACATCTTTACTCTCTTCCCCCCTGTACCCTGCTCGAGTGGGTTTGTGTATCCTCGAAGGGCAGCGTCGTCTGGACCGGACGCATGCGCATTAGAATCTGCACGTCGAGCGTGGTGGTGGATAGCCTCGGATGTGCTGCCAGGATCTGGGCAGCTAGGTTGAACGTCCACGGCCCCTTCCCCTGTGGGAATCTTGAGGGGGTTAAAGTGGAATCCTTATGCTGTATGTATCTTCACACAATGTGAGTTTGACCATTGTAGTGTTTTTAACTTTACCATATTAAAGCCGAGTTACCCTAGGGCAGCTTTGCGCTCTCTTCTTTTGTGTATTGTTTATAATATTGTTTATGGTGAATATATTTCTTTTGGTGTGGTATGATTGATATTGTTTGTGTGATGCACGATCTTACAGTCATATCTTGTGTGCAAATCATTTATATATTCTTTTATTGCTTGATCTAACATCATGTGCTGGGTGTGTGAAGTGTCTTGTTTTGTTAATTGTCGTTTTCTGTAACTTTTTCTTTCGTTCTTTAAAATCTGGTTAATTAAAATGACCTGATTCAGAAATAAGAGGCAGTATCTAAGGAGTACCTAAAGTAGGTACACACAGTTCACGTGATCCTGTAGGTCTCTGGCTTGTCATTTTCCCAGGAGACCATTTGTTCTAAGTGGGAAAGGGAATCCATCTCACAACCCCAATCAAATAGTGAGGGGGATGCCTGATTTCTCCCACTTTCAAGTGCTGACAGTACTTTTAGGCAGTTGAACCACTTACTTACCGGGCACTTTCACCCCCTTCCTGCCCAGGCCAATTATCAGCTTTCAGCGCTGTCGCACTTTGAATGACAATTGCGCGGTCTGGTAACACTGTACCCAAACAACATTTTTGTAATTTTTTTTTTCACACAAATAGAGCTTTCTTTTGGTGGTATTTAATTATCACTGGGTTTTTTATTTTTTGCTAATTAAATGAAAAAAGACCGAAAATTTAGAAAAAAAAATGTCATAGTTTGTTATAAAATTTTACAATCAGGTCATTTTACTCCTTCACTGATGTGCGCTGATGAGGCTGCACTGACCAGCACTTTTTAGGCTGCACTGATGGGCATTGATGAGGCGCCACTGATAAGTCCCTTTTAGAGGTGCCGGTTATTGGCTCTCTTCTCCGATCCTCGTGCTGTCAGCATGAGGACAGGAGGGCCGATGCATCTGTTTACCTCCATGATCAGCTGTGATAGGTCATGTGGTAAAGAGCAGCTGGTTGTTTCTTTACCTCAATCTGTGATCAGCAGTGTCTGGAGGTCACTGCGATCACAGAGCGCATATTCCGCGCCCAGCACGGGCATGCGGTGGGAGCGCGATCACAGGGCGCCGTCACATGACAACGTCCCAGAACTAGACGACTGCGCTGTAGCTGCCATTCAGCTATAGTGCAGTCGACAAGTGGTTAAAGGCAATTTGTCCTTTTTTCCTTGGTCAGAGCTTAAAAATGTTTTTGCATATTAATATTAAGATCTTACAATCTATTTTCCTACTATGATGTAGCGCGTTAAGCTCCTTTTCATATGTATCTGTATAAATTTACAGCCTTGGGAAAGGCCTTTTATTTACAATCCCTATAGCTCAAGCAGCAATTTACACGGAGAACAGATGCATCAGCAATGACCCATCCCATGTGACTCATCCCTGTATGGTATAGCTCACCCCCAAATTCCAATCACACATACACTATATTACCAAAAGTATTGGGACACCTGCCTTTACACACATCATGAACTTTAATGGCATCCCAGTCTTAATCCGCAGGGTTCAATATTGAGTTGGCCCACCCTTTGCCGCTATAACAGCTTCAACTCTTCTAGGAAGGCTGTCCACAAAGTTTAGGAGGTGTTCTATCGGGTTGAGATCAGGACTCTGTGCAGGTCAGTCAAGTTCCTCCACCCCAAACTTACTCATCAATGTTTTTATGGATCTTTTATGGCGCAGTCATGTTGAAACAGGAAAGGGCCATCCCCGAACTGTTCCCACAAAGTTGGGAGAAATTGTCCAAAATGTCTTGGTATGCTGATGCCTTAAGAGTCCGTTTCACTGGAACTAAGGGGCCAAGCCCAACCCCTGAAAAAAAAAGACCCACACCATAATCCCCACTCCACCAAATGATTTGGAGGGGTGACCCAATACTTTTGGCAATATAGTATGGATGAGCGAGTTTGGGGTGGAGGAACTTGACTGGCCTGCACAACCCGATAGAACATGATAGAACACCTTTGGGATGAATTTACTGCGAGCCGGGCCTCCTCGTCCAATATTAGTGCCTGACCTCACAAATGTGCTTTTGGAAGAATGGTCAAACATTCCCATAGACACACTCCTAAACCTTGTAGACAGCCTTCCCAGAAGAGTTGAAGCTGTTATAGCTGCAAAGGGTGGACCAACTCAATATTGAACCCTATGGATAAAGACTGGGATGCCATTAAAGTTCATGTGCGTGTAAAGGCAGGCATCACAATACAGTGTATATAGGGAAAAGGCAATCAGGCATTGTGTGGCAGTGCAGAAACTGACAGTTGACAGTTCTCAGGTGGTAGAATCCAGGAGAAGCAAATAAATAGCCCATAAATGATATAAAAACAAACAAAAGACGTGGATATCAAAAGTGATATAAGACATCCAGTTCTGAGCAATATAGAGAAAATTTAGGCACACAGATGTCTATCAGACTTAGCCATGCACTTGGTTTAAACATAAGGCATCATCCTTTGATGAGCAATCAGTCGTCTTCTTTTTGTGTTCTAGGAATATTGAGACACAAGGGTTCCAGCTATGTCCTGCACGGAATATAGCTGTAAGTTCTGTCACTGAGCATTTATTGTCTTTTGAACAATAAGTGTCGACTGATAGCCCTATTTGTAATAGATGTGATTGTTCCACAGGAAAGCCATAACAGACCGAAGGTTATGTCTTCCTGACAAGGTTACATGTGAGAAATCACTGAATAAAAAGATACTGTCTTATTCATATTCAAAGGTTCAACATCCCTCTCAATAGACAACAATGACTCTCTAGTATCAAAGCAATGGAAGTGAACTCTAATTTCCCTCTTTAACCCCAAGATTCCAGTCCTAAAATCCCATGAGCTGGAAAGAAGCAGTAACTAACAAACTTCGGGTAAATCAATAGAAAACTGTTCAAAATGAAGAAAAATGGTGTAAAGCTGTGTTCATTCAAATTAAGTTCCACGTTAGGAGTGGACCTCATTTTTACGGGTGAAAAAATGATATTTAAATTTCTCTGTAAGTCCTGTAAGTCCAAGGTTGGAAAGTACGCCTTTGCCATAAAGGATTTTTCTAGAGAATATTCATGTCTGTTGTTATCTCTTGTGACCTGCTGAGTCAGTCTTTGTGCACAATGTAAGCATTACGCATGATGCCTAACTCTATTATTTATACCAGCATATGAGCATTTGTGCATCAAAAAAAGTTAGGAAGGTTTGGTCATATAAATGTTTCAGCTTCATATAATGGCTGCTTTTCAGCCACAGTCTGGCTTGTGTATCTAACAGATGATAAAAGTCAACAAAGTATACATATACGGTATACTTCTAATGCAATAATTAACTAAAAGTAATTTTTTACGTTAAATAAAATATTAATAAATTCATATTTATTAATAATACATATTAATATTGTTAGTATTTCAGTAACTTTAGGAAAATTCTGGTGGAAATAAAAAAGGTGACTTTGAACGCAAAAATGTATACATCAATGATGATTTAGTG
Source organism: Lithobates clamitans (assembly GCA_037952925.1). NCBI lineage: Eukaryota > Metazoa > Chordata > Amphibia > Anura > Ranidae > Lithobates > Lithobates clamitans. The sequence continues at coordinate 4,197,088 of JBBGZY010001206.1, forward strand.
CTGCTACGTGACTGTATAACAATGCTAAATATTTTTGTAAAGTCACCACTGCTCGCATTACACAGAATTGGTATATGACAATCTGCATTGTCTTCTTGTACAACATAATTGCTTATGAAGTTTTATGGAATGTCTTCTATAAAATTATAAACAAGAATTGGGTCTTCGTCTGTTTTTTGATATTCCACCTAAAACACTTGCACATATATTAGATTAGTAAAGAAATAGAAAAAACTGCGCTAAGATAGAACTAAAAAATGCCTGCAAAACTAACTTCCAACCATTCAGTTGTTCGGGAGCTGCAATTAATGTGTACAACATCAATAGAAGAAAATAATGTGTAAAGAATAAAAAATCGCGCTATCTGTAAATGCCTGACCAAAAATAAATGTGGACCAAATCTATATAAAGTCCTGAGTAAGAGTGATCATCAATATGAGTGATAAGGAATCAAATAAATAACTGGATAAGAATCGAAAAATAACTGATTAAATAGAAACCAAAATTAATAATAAGTCCATGTAAGACGAGTTGATGAAAATAAGCATCAATAATTTAAAAAGTCCATAAGTGCACAAATTAAATGAATCTTAAAAATCATAACACAAGCAATTAAATAAAAATACACCGGTGCACTGTGAAGTAAAATCCATAAAATGTAAAAATATCGTCCTCAAAATCTGTGAACAAAAAGAAAGGCTGTGTAGAATCCACCACCAATTCAGCAGGAATACGCCCTTACCAGAACACCATGATCCCCCATAACAGAGGATCAAGGAGAGCATGTGATAGACCACAGGCTCTGGAAGACCACCTCACAACCAATCAGATCATCGTATGGATAATGTGGTACAGGATCTGCACTGTCTATCAGGCTCCCGGTGGTTGATGTGTCACCACTGCAGACAGGAAGTAGAAAAAATTCTTCCTTCAAGTCCTCTGTTCTGGTTTTACACTATTTGGAGCGTTTATTTCTTCTATGTACCACATTATCCATACGATGATCTGATTGGTTGTGAGGTGGTCTTCCAGAGCCTGTGACCGTGTCTGCTGTCTTGTGGAGCCAAGTTGTGGTCTATTACATGCTCTCCTTGATCCTCTGTTATGGGGGATCATGGTGTTCTGGTAAGGGCGTATTCCTGCTGAATTGGTGGTGGATTCTACAGAGCCTTTCTTTTCGTTCACAGATTTTGAGGACGATATTTTTACATTTTATGGATTTTACTTCACAGTGCACCGGTGTATTTTTATTTAATTGCTCGTGTTATGATTTTTAAGATTAATTTAATTTGTGCACTTATGGACTTTTTAAATTATTGATGCTTATTTTCATCAACTCATCTTACATGGACTTATTATTAATTTTGGTTTCTATTCAATCAGTTATTTTTGGATTCCTATCCATTTATTTATTTGATTCTTTATCACTCATATTGATGATCACTCTTACACAGGACTTTATATAGATTTGGTCCACATTTATTTTTGGTCAGGCATTTACGGGTACTCGGGTAGCGCGATTTTTTATCCTTTCCACATATATTAGATTCTTTGCTGATAATGCACCAAAAAACGTCAACCCATCCCTTTACTTACTAACACATCTAAGTTACACATGTTTGGTGTTTGGTCGTTCAGTGTCTTCCCAACATGCCCAATTTCAGCTTGGGCAAAATATACAAGTGTTCAAAAATAAAAAAAAACAGCTATAGCTGCTCTACTTTTCCAATCTCTGGTGCTGTCCTTCGCAAACTCACTGAACCAATAATGCACTGCTGCTCCTCTTCTGGACTAAAATACTTCCGACATAGGTCATCCCACTTGCTGTGAGTCCTGGGCATCAGCATACCTCCCAACATTTTGAGATGGGAATGAGGGACACCTACTAGCAAATGTATGTAGGCATAGGACACGCCCCCTGCCATACCCCCTTAAAGGAAAATTAACAAATAAAAGGTTAATTAAATCCATAAGTGCTTTTTTTTACCACTGCTATTTCTTTACATTGGCGTTTAAAATTTACAAATGCATCAATTTAGAAATTGGATGAAAGGTTTAGCACTGGGAAACACTTTTTGAAAGATAAAAAGTGCATTTTATACACAACTATATAGATCAGACCAAAATGAGGGATAAATGAGGAGGTAAGAGGGACAGAGGCACATTGCTCCAAATCAAGGATAGTCCCTCGAAATCAGGGACAGTTGGGAGCTATGCATCAGGATCCACCGCCCATCTACTGAAGAATGTGGCATAAAGTGATGCCACATAATGATGTGGAAGTTCTCTCTGCAGCATTTAGGATCCAACCACTACCAGAGGAAGAAGAGGACCTGTAACCATGGGACCAAAGGCACCTGAAAAAAGTTATGTAGGAGTGCTCCAAGGGAGATAGAGGGAAAAAGGGAGGGGCAAGATCATGAGCCTGTCATGAATTGGGCTTTAATTAGCCACAGAACCCATGTACTAGTCAACATGTTCATATGTGCGAGAAATTGAGGAGAACCCGTCACCAAGAGACAATTGCAGTAATCTGAATCTCCATTCTTGTACTGTTATATCGCAGCAGCTTTATCCCTCACTTATTTTATTTGCTTGTATTTTCTCCCTGTCAAGAGTATTAGGTTGTATGGCCATCCTATTTTCTGCTTGAATCTGAGCACATACATGTAAAGAGCTGTCATATAACACAGGATTCCATGAGAGACAACATAAGGCAGGACATCATCTCATGGAGAATCTGGCAGAGGAACACTGGACAAGGAATTTTGGCAAATATGAAATTAACATTTAATGACTATAATGTATTTAATCAGGTTATGTTTCTGACACACTGCATTACTTCAGCAGGGCTAAAAGTGTTTTGCTGCTGATTTTTGTTTGGACTCAGTGTCCAGTGCATCTCGCTGCAGTGTCCAACAATACTCAGCCAGCATTGATGTTGCCCTAATACCATTTTTCCATTGCGGCAATGTCCCTGTGAAACCTTTCATTATGTTCATCTATGTTCATCACTGACTGCGCCTAGATTTTTTGGGTAATGTAATTTGCTGCTATGTAGTTGCCAAGAAAATACTAAATTATATCCTTTGATGCTTTCCAGGCGATATTACCATACTGACACAACCAGAAACATGTCTACACCGATACAACCAGTACCATACCGAAGGGACCAGAAAAATGTCTACAGAGATACAATGCACACTGGACTTTTTTTGAGCTTCTCCTAGGGACATTTGGCGTTTCTTTTTCCTGCCTCTAAACACCTCTGCATGTTAGCCTATGTGTCCAAGCACACATAGGCTTGTAGAGGCATTTAGAGGCAGCAAAAAATCCACTGCCAATGCATCCAGGAGCAGGAGTTTTGTCAGAAAAAAAGGCTTGACGCTTCCAAACACGTGTAAACGAGTGTTAATTCTAGGCACGTTTAGCGCTTGCATGTTAATTAATTTCAATGACCAGAATAAATCATTATTCTGGCCAATTAAAGGAATTAATGTCCAAGTGCTTGGCACGTGTAAAGACGTCTAAATGTGTCTGGCGTTTTTTTCTGCCAAAATGCTGCTGCCAGGAGAAAAGGCTTCTAGGACTAACTTAACTGTAGCATCCCCCAGCAGCCTGTGTAAATGAAGCTTTACTGTGCCTGGGTCTAAAAGTGAACAGCTAAGCCTGAGCACTGCCAGGAAAAGGAAGAGGGTGAGTGGAGGGGGTTTGAGATCAGACACTTCAATGGCTATATGTAAGGGTTTACAGCCACTTTACCATCTTTCAGCTGGGGGGGGGGGTTTCATTGTTTTGACTGGACGACTAATGATGTCCTTCAGAACAAGCTGCTCGTGCGCGCCACAGGGGGCGCACCGCGTGGTGATCTGTGATGCTGTATGTCGCTCGGACACAACGCATGTCCAATCACGGTAAAGAGCCTATGATGTAGGCTCTTTACCATGTGATCAGCTGTGTCTAATCACAGCTGATCACATTGTAAATAGGAAGTGTCGGTTATCGGCATTCCTCTACTCGCGCTGAGTAGAGGAGAGCCAATAAGTGGCTCTCCTGACATTGTGGCTCTGTGCTGATAATCAGTGTATTGATTATCAATGCAGTCCCATCAGCGATGCCTGTCAGTGCCCACCAGTGATGCCCACCAGTGGTGCCCACCAGTAGTGCCCATCAGTGCTGCCTTTTATTGCCCATCAGTGATGCCTGTCTGTGCCTCCTCATCAGTGCTGCCTATCATTGCCCAACAGTGCCGCCTATCAGTGCTCATAAAGGCTGCCCAACAATGCCGCCTATCAGTGCCCATCAGTTCCACCTATCAGTGCCCATCAGTGTTGCATATCAGTGCTACCTATCAGTGCCCATCAGTGTTGCATATCAGTGCCTCCTCATCAGTGCCCATCAGTGCCAGCTCATCAGTGCCGCCTCATCAGTGCCCGTCAGTGCAGCCTCATCAGCACCAATTCGTGAAGGAGAAAAATGACCTATTTACAAAAATAAATAAATAAATAAATAAAAAATTTTCGCTTTTTTTTCAATTTGTTTAGCAAAAAATAAAAAACTCAGTGGTGATTAAATACCAGCAAAAGAAAGTTCTTTCCGTCTCAAAAAAAATATCAACATTTAGTTTGGGTACAGCAGGAAGGGGGTGAAAGTTCCGGGTATTGAAGTGGTTAAATAAATTTACTATAATGCAGACTTTTGTTCATTGCACAGAATGCAAGGTACATGTATCACAACCATCGTCCCAGTGTGCATAAACCCTAAATTGTCACCCTGTCTCTCTCTTCTTACTAATGTATTATTTGCTCCCCTTTATATAAACCATACATTTTTTTCTTCTCATCTTCTCTTGGTAAAGATGGGAACAGAACGAGTTAGGTGGTGAAGTTAGGTAGCGTGGGTAGAAACCATAACTGCTGAGAAGGGACAGCTTGTTAAAACAATGTTAAAATGAAGCCTACTTCTAAAGAAAACTTCCTTTGACACCGTACTATCCATATTTTTTATCCAGTTGTGTCATAATGAAAGGGCAGCATAATTCATGCAAATCAAAACTGTGCTCAGCAGACACACACCACCAAAATGGTAAGAGAGAAAAAAAAAAGAACAAAGGAAATTATATGAACACAGGAGAGAAAAAAAATAAAAGACAAGTAAAGAGGATGAGAAAAATGAAACATAAAAGATGGACAGAAAGAAGGTATAGCCCAAATAGGCGAGTAACAGGCACTCCGAGGCTTTGACAAGTTATGTCTGACATTACAGGAAGAAATACCATTAATATTAATATGCACATGAGAGGAAAGGTTCTTACAGACGTCTGCAAAAAATACTGTTTCGAAAGACAAAATAGATGTTTGAAGCATTAATTCAGAATAACACACCAACAAACCTTAAGCTAAAAGCGGTCAATCAACCAGTGGCTGGCAAATCATAAAATGTAATATTTCTGAAGGGAGCATATCTGTACTGCATGACTGGCTGCTTTAAATAGCTAGTTTAATAACATGCGGTCTTATAAGGATATCTTTATAGGTCAGAACTCCAACAGCAAGCAGTGCTGCTGTTCTTTTCTTCAAATTTGGATGAACAAGAGGTTGAAATTTCCTGATTAGCTGTATTCAAACAGACTGTACAATTGAATTGTAATGCATGTGGCCTTCTCTAGTTCTCCAAAACTTTAACTTCTAAAGGTGCATCCAAATGTCCGTAATTAATTCAAGTGGAATTCATCCTAAAAGCAAACATTTATTATACAGTGCATCCGGAAAGTATTCACAGTGCTTCACTTTTTCCACATTTTGTTATGTTACAGCCTTATTCCAAAATGGATTCAATTCATTATTTTCCTCAAAATTCTACAAACAATAACCATAATGATAATGTGAAAAAAGTTTGTTTGAAATCTTTGCTAATTTATTAAAAATAAGGAAGAGAGCAAAAAGGGGCGGGATTTTATATGAAGCAAAAGGTAGCAACGAAATGTACTTTGTGTAGGGCTCATCCACCCTTCCCCCGTCCATGGTCCTCAACCCAATTTTTTACTCGTATATTATCTTTTCTTTTTAGGATCATCACGTGCCTTGCTCCTGATGAGTGGTTCAAAAACCATGAAACGCGTAGAGCTACCAATTGCCGTGCTGCTACCCATTTTTACTTGAATTTCAAGCTAATACTATACTATTTTTATCTACAGGTCTAGGGAGGAAATAGGTCCTCCAGGCCCTACCGTGTTAACAATATTTTTACCTAACTCTTTCCTTGGTGAACTCTGGAATATTATTGCTGTTCTATCTTGAGCTACCACTGTTATTAATAGTTACCACTGTTATTAATATGTCTAATATCAATCTTGATATTTTTGTATTAGCTTTTTATGTATGTATTATTGTTCATAACCAATTAAATTCCTACCTATTCACCAATCTATTTTGTTGCTACCTTGTGCTTCACATGAGGTCCCACCCCTTTTTGCTCTCTTCCTTTCCAATCAAATGGGATGGAAACACAGGGCCTTACCAGTATTTATAAGTATTCATAAGTATTTACAGCCTTTGATCAATACTTTGTTGAAGCACCTTTGGCACCAATTACAGACTCAAGTCTTTTGAGTATGATGCTACAGGCTTGGCACACCTATTTTTTGGTAGTTTCTCCCATTCTTCCTTGCAGGACCTCTCAAGTGCCATCAGGGTGGATAGGGGGGCGTCGGTGAACAGCCATTTTCAGATCTCTCAAGAGATGTTCAATCGGGCTTTGGTTGGACCACTGAAGGACATTCACAGAGTTGTCCTGTAGTCACTCTATTGTTATCGTGACTTAGGGTTGTTGTCCTGTTGGAAGACAACCCCTCGCCCCAGTCTGAGTTTCAGAGTGTTCTGGAACAGGTTTTCATCAAGGATGTCTCTGTACATTGCCTGACTAGTCTCCCAGTTCCTGCCGCTGAAAAACATCCTCACAGCATGATGCTGCCACCACCATGCTTCACAGTAGCAATGGTATTGGCCAGGTGATGAGCAGTGCCTGGTTTCCTCCAGACATGACTCTTGCCGTTCAGGCCAAGGAGTTAAATCTTTGTTTCATCAGACCAGAGAATTTTGTTTCTCATGATTTGAGAGTCCTTCAGGTGCCTTTTGGCAAACTCCAGGCAGGCTGTCATGTTTAATCTATTTTGGTATAAGGCTGTAACATAGCAAAATGTGGAAAAAGTGAAGCGCTGTGAATACTTTTCGGATGCAGTGTAATGCAGCTTTCCAGTTCTTAGATGTCATGGCTGAATTCACTTTCTTTACTTTATTCTCACCTGCCCCGCACTTACCCCATCCTAGATCGCCGGCAGCACTTCCTCCGGGTGATGGGCGGCGGCTTCCTCTGCATCTCCTCCTCCTCGACATCACATCGGCAACCCCCATGCATCTCCTCCCTCCTCCTCCTCCTAGTCAGCCAATAGGATTGCTTCTCCTTTTGGCCAATTGGTTGACGGGTCTCAGGGCCTGCCTTCTGATTGGCCAGGAGGAGACTCAGGAAAACAATAACGAAAATGTATTCACTATTGTCACACAACCACCCTTTTTTTAAGCCTATTAGAGCCTCTGGCCACCCTCCCACCCTCGCTATAGCCAAAAGATGACTACTGCGTGGGTTTAGTTTGCCAGGCTGATCTGATCACAGATAGGGGTAAATGCCCAACACAGTGGCCCTTTACCACACGATCAGCTGTGTCCAATGACAGGATGTAAACACAAGCCGGTTATCGGCTTCTGTTTCCTCGTGCTAACAGTGTGAGGAGAGAAGAATAGAGCCAATTATTATTATGCCCTGTACACATGGTCGGATTTTCAGACGGAAAATGTGTGATAGGACCTTGTTGTCGGAAATTCCGACCGTGTGTGGGCTCCATCACACATTTTCCATCAGATTTTCCGACACACAAAGTTTGAGAGCAGGCTATAAAATTTTCCGACAACAAAATCCGTTGTCGGAAATTCTGATCGTGTGTACACAAATCCGACGGACTAAGTGCCACGCATGCTCAGAATAAAGAGATGAAAGCTATTGGCCACTGCCCCGTTTATAGCCCCAACGTACGTGTTTTACGTCACCGCGTTTAGAACGATCGGATTTTCCGACAACTTTGTGTGACCGTGTGTAGACAAAACAAGTTTGAGCCAACATCCGTCGGAAAAAATCCTAGGATTTTGTTGTCGGAATGTCCGAACAAAGTCCGACCGTGTGTACGGGGCATTAGTCTTCTGATTATCAGTGCAGCCCCATCAGTGCCCACCAGTGCTGCCAATCAGTACCCATCAGTGCTGCCAATCAGTGCCCATCAGTGCCTCCTCATCAGTGTCATCTATCAGTGCTGCCAATCAGTGCCCATCAGTGTCACCTATCAGTGCTGCCTATCGGTGCCCATCAGTGCACGCCTACCATTGTCTATCTGTGCCCATTAGTGCTGCCTATCAGTGCCACCTATTAGTGCCCATTAGTGCTGCCTAAATAATTGAAATATAATGTGGAAATGAATATATGATTTTTCATTTTGATTACAGATATACTTTAATAACTGGGTGTACTCTACATCAGACTCTGCAGCAGTAACCCTTAAATAACTGTTGACCTGAGATCAGGAAAGTTTCACTTTTTGCAAAGTTAAGAGGTTATGGGTTGAATTTTTAACAGTTTTGGGCAGCTGCGCAGATAGTATGCGCAGATAGATGTGCGGACAGTATACTATAATGTTCCATAAGTCTAGCTATAAAATTACTTATCAACCATCTACTATGAGCTTTTTCATATTTTGTCCCCCACCCCAAGCTGAGAAAGGTGAAGATCCTCTCTAGCAAAAATCTTTTACCTATATTAATTTACCTTCTATATCACAAAAGGAAAAAATCAATCTAAAGGTTCCAGTACAACAAACCAAGTTACACTGCAGCATGGAGGCTACACGGTAGGTTATAAAGCACACGTGATATATAAGTAATTCTAATCAAAGACTTAGGTATTATATTATTTTATTAATACATTGTAATTAACCACTTGCCGACCACCCGCTGTCATTATGCTGCGGCAGGTCGGCACGATCCCGCGAACCGTCATAGCTATAGTTCGCTCCCTTTAAGTGGGATAGCAGGCACGCGCCCGCACGCCTGCTGCACAGCGGGGGTGCCGATGCTCGTGACCGGCAGTCGCGATGACTGCCGGCCACAAGCCATCGCGGGCACGAGAGGCAGAACAGGGACCCACACATTCCAGTTCTGTGAGGAGAGGAGAAAGAGATCGTGAGTTCCTATGAGCTGGGAACCGCGATCTCTCATCTCCTATAGTCAGTCCCCTCCCCCACAGTTAGAACACACAGTCAGGGAACACAGTTAACCCCTTGATCGCCCCCTAGTGTTAACCCTGCCAGTGACATTTATACTGTAATCAGTGCATTTTTATAGCACCGATTGCTGTATAATTGTCAATCGTCCCAGAAATATGTCAAAAGTGTCCCATGTGTCCGCCATAATGTCGCAGTCTCGATAAAAATCGCAGATCGCCGCCATTACTAGTAAAAAAATGATAATAATAAAAATGCCATAAATCTATCCCCTATTTTGTAAACACTATAACTTTTGCGCAATATCAATATACACTTTTTGCGATTTTTATTACCACAGATATGTAGAAGAATACACATCTGCCTAAACTGAGGAAAAAAATAGTTTTGTTTTTTTTTTAAATCGGGATATTTATTACAGCAAAAAGTACAAAATATTGTGTTTTTTTTTAAACTTCGCTCTTTTTTTGTTTATAGCGCAAAAAATAATAACCGCAGAGAAGATCAAATACCAACAAAAAAAAGCTCTATTTGTGGGGAAAAAAAGGACGTCAATTTTGTTTGGGTACAGTGCCGCAGGACCGCGCAACTGTCAGTTAAAGCGACGCAGTGCCGTATCGCAAACAATGGCCTGGTCATTGAGCAGCCAATTCTTCCGGGGCTGAAGTGGTTAATATATTAAACAGATAGCTAGCTCCAGACATGACCCTGATTTGTACAGTTCTAAAGATAGAGACATTAAGTTATAGTAATAATCCCATACAAAACATATCACTCTAAACAATAATACAGTAAATTTCTCCACTGAAACATGCTTATAAGGTAGACTATCTTTAAAACATATGAGTTGGAGTATACCAAACACTGTATTTTTTACACTTTTTTAGCTGGGTGCCAACACTTTGCTTCATGAATGATTAATAAAAGTCAATTACACATTCACGTGTGAGTGTCAGCATTCTCAGCATGGCTCCTATTAGTATATATTAAATAACAGCTCGAATGCCTTCCCCAGTCCATTATTTACATATGATTAGTATGCATCCTTTGCCCATTGCCTAAATCCTGTTTACATATCAGGACACACACAGTGTATGCCCCTTGCTTGGGCTATTAAAGAAGAAATGTGGGATAAGCAAGAAAAAAAAAACCCAAAAAAACCCTTCATACTTACCCACAACGGCTCTAAGACCAGGAACTGAGGGATCACATGACCACTGGTCGCTCAGATCTATTTTAATTAAAATCTTTTGGAACTTACTACACTCCCCCCCATATTTGGATTCTGACAATATTGTTGGGATCCTTACAGAGCCTAGCTCGGCTGTGTCCCGTCAGCTGATAGTGGGCAATAGCACAGGAGAACAAAAGTAAGTGTACCCCCGTGACCCAAAAGAGAAGTATAGATAAAAAAAGCTTTGGCTATACTTCTCTTTTAATATTTCAACATATTTCTGTGTCAAACAATGGAGCTATAAAACAAGTAATGAACAAGAGAATTCCTGTCTGCTTTATCAGTACTGGCTTTATGGTAGGTTTTGGATGGGCAGTCAGGGGGAGGTAAAACCATGGCTCAGTGACCTGCTTCACGACCGGCCGCCAATGTGAAAGGGGCCTAACAGTCGCTTTATGCTGCCTTTTATTAGAACAAAAAACTAAAAGTAATGAAATCTAATAAAATAGTACATGTAGAATTTTAGTGTGTTAATACACAAAAGTGAGTACACCCCTCACATTTTTGTAAATATTTTATTATATCTTTTCATGTGAAAACACTGAAGAAATGACACTTTGCTACAATGTAAAGTAGTGAGCAGGGGCGGACTGACCATTCGGGCACTCGGGCACTGCTCGAGGGCCCCATGCCACTAAGGGGCCCCATCAGGGTTGCCAGCCTCAATAAAACCAGGGACAGTATGTAAAAATCTGTGTTTTTTTAAAAATCCTAAGATTATAGCTGCCCTGCCTCTCCAGTACCTTTTCATTGTGTGTATGTGTATTCTGTGTGTGTATACTGTGTGTGTATGATGTGTGTCTGTGTGTGTATACTGTATGTGTGTGTATACTGTGTGGCCCCATAATTTATTGCCTGGGGGCCCCATAATCTCTTATTGCCCGGGGGCCCCATAATCTTCTCCTATTGCCCGGGGGCCCCATGAGTTGTCTGTCTGCCCCTGGTAGTGAGTGTACAGCTTGTAGAACAGTGTAAATGTTGCTGTCCCCTCAAAATAACTCAACACACAGCCATTAATGTCTAAACCGCTGGCCAAAAAAGTGAGTACACCCCTGTAGTGAAAATGTCCAAATAGGGCCCAAAGTGTCAATATTTTGTGTGGCCACCATTATTTTCCAGCACTGCCTTAACCCTCTTGGGCATGGAGTTCACCAGAGCTTCACAGGTTGCCACTGGAGTCCTCTTCTACTCCTCCATGATGACATCACAGAGCTGGTGGATGTTAGAGCAATGTAGATCTGGATAGCTACCATGCACAATGTTTGGACTTACAAGCCCTTATTGGGGCAGAAGTTAAGGTAAAAGGCTTCCTGTGTCCCTTAATGTACAGCATGCAAAATAAAAAATTAACAAATATAACATAAAAATAATAAATATATATAATGTTACATTATACATCTGAGTTGAATTAGAAGCAATTGACATTTGACAACATACATTTACATTTTAAGATGAACCAAAAAAAAAACACTCACCACTGCAAACTGTCAAATTTCAACTTTGTTTCACATGGGAAATTCCAGGATGCAGTTTAGGGAAGCAAAGCTTGCAGAAGTCTTTTCTTACTACCAATCAAGTTTTTATTGAAAGCACAGCTGAGAGGTCACATCTAAATATCCGATATCCAGTAACTTTAAACGCTGTAAAACCAAGACCTTCTCTCCATAATGCTCCATACACACGATCAGAAATTCCATCAGAAAAATCTTGGATGGTTTTTCCGACGGAATTCCGCTCAAGCTTGCCTTGCATACACACGGTCACACAAAAGTTCTCAGAACTTTCGACCGTCAGGAACGCGGTGACGTACAACATTTCTACGACCCGACAAAATGAAGTTCAATGCTTCCGAGCATGCGTCGAATTGTTTCCGAGCATGCGTGATTTTTTGCGCGTCGGAACTGCTTACAGACAAACGCATTTTCGGATAGGAACTTTATCCGACCAAAAAAAAGAGAACCTGCTCTCAATGTTTTGCTGGCTGGAATTCTGCCAGCAAAAGTCCAATGGAGCATACACACGGTCTGAATTTCTGACCAAAAGCTCACATCCGACTTTTTCTGGCAGAATTTCTGATCCTGTGTGCGGGGCATTATAGGTTGTTGGTCTATACTACAGTATCGTAGTCATGACTCGGTAAAAAGCTGGTTGAGGTGCAGCTAATGCTGGTCCATGCATATTAAAAAATCTCTTCTATTCTACTATTTTACTATCTGTCATCTATCAAAAGGAAAATAATTTACATATGAAACACCTCTAAATAGTATAATCAGATTTATAAACTGACATTTTTTTTAAACAAAACAAAATCTTAACTTCAGGCACACAAACTGGGCAAAAGGTAGGTTCATTTAAATACAGTGGGTATAGAAAAAAATCACCCCCCTTTAAAATAATCACATTTTGTTTCTTTGCAGCCTGAAATGAAGACAGACACTGTTTTTGTATATTCCAGCTGCATTTATAACAACTGCAACTTCTAACATCCAAGTGAAAGATATAACATCAACATGTCAGAATTTCTTAAAAGAAAATTCAAAAACGGAATCACTGAGTTGGAAAAAGGATCACCCCCTTGTGTCAGTATTTTGTTGAGCCACCTCTTGCTTTTATTACAGCCTTTAGTCTGTTGGGATATAGCTCTACTAACTTTGCACATCTAGACTTTGCAATATTTTCCCACTCTTCTTTGCAGAACTGCTCAAGTTCAGTTAAATTTGATGCTGACCCTTTGTGGACTGCAGTCTTCAAGTCATTTCACAGATTTTCAGTGGAGTTTAAGTCTGGGCTCTGACTAGGCCATGCAAAGACATTCACCTTTTCCCCCTTCGACCACTGTGTGGATCATTTTTGCTGTGTGCTTTGGGTCATTGTTATGTTGGAAGGTAAACCTTCTTCCCATTGCAAAGAAACACCCCCATATAGGATAATACCACCTCCATGCTTTACTGTAGGAATGGTGTTATTTGGATGGTGAGCTGTATTGGATTTCTGCCAAACACATCATTTGGTGTTGAGGCCAAATAATTACATTTTAGTCTCTTCTGACCACAACACCTTTTTCCATGTGGCCTCAGAATCTTCAAGGTGATTTTTTGGCAAACCTCAGTCGTAACTGCATGTGGCCTTTCTTGAGGAGTGGCTTTTTTTCTTGCAACCCTCCCACACAAGCCACATTTGTGGAGAATTTGTAATATTGTTGTCACATTCACACAATTACCACTCTTTGTCATAAATTCCTGCAACTGCTTCAGAGTTGCTGATGGCCTCTTGGTATCCTCCCTGACCAGTTTCCTCCTGACTCTTTTATCCAGTTAGGAGCGACGTCCTGATCCAGGGAGGGTCTGTGTTGTACCAAACATCTTCCACTTCTTAATAATAGACTTCACTGTGCTTCTAGGCCTTGATAAAGCCTTTGAATTTTTGTTTTTGTATCCATTTCCTGACTTGTGCCTGTCCACTTTATCCTGGAGATCTTTTGACAGTGCCTTGCCACCCATAGTTGATTGATTGCTTCAGTTACACTATCAGGGACTGAAATGCTCCAGGAAAGCTCCTTTCATGCCGAACTAATCAAAATGACCACATCTGATCACAGGTGAAAATCAAATGGCTTTGTTTGCCATTGTGAAGGTGATTTAGCTACACCTGCTTGAGTTTACAAGTAATTTTTAGGAGGGAGGTGATTCTTTTTTTGATTTTTGTTTCTGCAAAGAAGAGTGGGCAAATATTGTAAAGTCTAGATGTGAAGTTAGTAGAGACATATCCTAATAGAATGAAGGCTGTAATTAAAGCAAAAGGTGGTTAACAAAAATACTGACACAAGGGAGTGATCCTTTTTCCAACTCGGTGATTCTGGCTTTTATTTTTTTTATGACATGTTGGTGTTATATCTTTCACTTTGAATGTTATAAGTTGCACTGAGTAAATACAGCTGGATAAAACAAAAAAATGTGTCTGTCTTCATTTTCAGAGCTGCAAAGCAAGAAAACTTGCTTATTTTAAAAGGGGTGATTCTTTTCTATACCCACTGCATTTTCCTCAATAGCAACAAAGGATATAAATCCACTTTGCGTACACCAAAAGCCTTTGCAATTAACTGTACATAGTGTGTGCAGAAAGCATAGCTGCCTGCAGAAAGATGTAGGAGGGGGCGGAGACAAGACCAGTCACCATGCACAAGGAGAGAGAGTAGCAGTGACTGGTCTTTATTATTGGAAACTCCTGCATAGAAGCAAAGTTTCACATTGAACTACTATACAGATCTGGATGAAATACACACAGCACACCAAGATCCAGGGATCCAGGGAAAAATACACATGCCTCTTGTATTTAGACAATATTTTCTTATCCCAGAGATCAGCTTTGGCCCTGGTGTTATAAACTGTACTAAATAGGGCTCATGCCCACTGGGCTTAAAAAGCGCCCAGTTAGTCCATGTACACATAGGAATTTAGACGCCTTTAGGTGCATTTGGGTGTTAATGCATTCCAATGGCCAAAATAAATTAATATTCTGGCCAATGGTATACATTAATCCTCATATGTTCATATGTTTGACGCATCTAAACGCGCATAACCGATTCCCGACCACCTCACGCAGATATACTGTGGCAGAAGGGCACATATAGGCAGATTAACAAACCTGTACATTGCCCTTTAAGAGGCGGCTCGCGGTGGCGCGCGCTGGGAGCTCCGTGAGCGTGAACGTGGGTCCCGCGGACCCGATGTCCATGGGGATACCGGCGATCGTCTCACGGTGAGGAAGAACGGGGAGTTGCTAATGTAAACAAGCATCTCACAATTCTGCCTAATGACACTGTCACTGATCTCTGCTCTCTGTGATCGTGATCGGCGATCAGTGTAGTGTAACACACAGCCCCTCCCCCCCACAGTTAGAAACACTCCCTAGGACACACTTAACCGCCACATTACCTTATCATTATTTTAACCCCTACAGCGCCACCTAGTGGTTAACCCCTTCACGGCCAGTGACATTTTTACAGTAATCAATGCAATTTTTTAGCATTGATTGCTGTATTAATGCCAATGGTCCCAAAAATGTGTCAAAATTGTCCAATGTGTCCGCCATAATGTCGCAGTCACGATAAAAATCGCTGATCGCTGCCATTACTTGTAAAAAAATATATATAAATAAAAATGCCATAAAACTATCCCCTATTTTGTAGAAGCTATAACTTTTGCGCAAACCAATCAATAAACGCTTATTGTGATTTTTTTTACCAAAAATATGTAGAAGAATACGTATCGGCCTAAACTGAGGAAAAAACATTTTTTTTAAATAATTTTTGGGGGATATTTATTATTGCAAAAATTAAAAAATAAAAGCGTTTTCTTTCAAAATTGTCGCTATTTTTTTTTGTTTTTAGCGCGAGGTGATCAAATACCACCAAAAGAAAACTCTATTTGTGGGAAAAAAAGGACGTCAATTTTGTTTGGGAGCCACGTCGCACGACCGCGCAATTGTCAGTTAAAGCGACGCAGTGCCGAATCGCAAAAAGTGCTCTGGTCAGGAAGGGGCTAAATTCTTCCGGGGCTGAAGTGGTTAAATACGCCTAAACGCCTGTGCAATACGCAGCTTTTACCGCGTTTTTTAAGCAGTTTTTTTCCTGCCACAAGAAAAGGCGTTTCAAGGGACTAAACAGATGCCCTTTGTGACATATGAGGCTATATACCTAAAAAAAACTGATTATGATTAATACAATCTTTTTCACAAATACATGTATAAGTGTACTAGTCTATACATAGATATCTCAGATAAAAATAAATAGAAAGTGCTTCTGTAATTAGCAAGAGCATTAAGCAAGGAAATCATCTTAATTGGGAGATTGTTCAGCTGTGAAGTGACAAATTCTAGTGTTTGGTAATTAGGACAGGGAGTTGAATCCATTACTCTCTTTCATTAAATGCTATTGGCTCGAAGGTGAAATACAATTTTTCTTCCTCAGTCCTGTCTGAGACATATTTATTAAAAATAAGTAGGCTGATGTGATGCCTGTAACCACCAATTAGATTCTAGTAATACGTTTTCTAGTGTAGATTATCAAATGTAACCAGACATCTGATTAGTAACTATAGAGAACACATCCACATTCATTTATGTGTAGTTATACATTTACTGGAGGGATACAGTAATAACTATAATGAATGACACAACTCTGCAATTATAACATAGTTACATACAGTACACTCACTGGACACTTTATTAGGTACACCTTGCTAGTATCGGGTTGGACCCCCTTTTGCCTTCAGAACTGCCTTCATTCTTCGTAGATTCAACAAGGTGTTGGAAGCATTCCTCAGAGATTTTGGTCCATAGTGATATGATAGCATCACACAGTTGCTGCAGATTTGTCGGCTGCACATCCATGATGTGAATCTCCTGTTCCACCACATCTCAAAGGTGCTCTATTGAATGAGATCTGGTGACTGTGGAGACCATTGGAGTACAGTGACCTCATTGTCATGTTCAAGAAACCAGCGGTGAGATGATTTGATCTTTGTGACATGGAGCATTATCCTGCTGGAAGGAGCCATCAGAAGATGGGTACACTATAGTCATAAAGGGATGGACATGGTCAGCAACAATACTCAGGTAGGCCGTGGCGTTTAAACAATTCTCAATTGGTACTAAGGGGCCCAGAAAATACCCCCACACCATTACACCACCACCAGCCTGAACCATTGATACAAGGCAGGATGGATCCATACTTTTCAAATTCTGACTCTACCATCTGAATGTCGCAGCTGATATCAAGACTCATCAGACCAGGCAACATTTTTCCAATCTTCTATTGTCCAAATTTGGTGAGCCTGTGCGAATTGTAGCCTCCATTTCCTGTTCTTAGTTGACAGGAGTGGCAACCGGTGTAATCTTCTGCTTCTGTAGTCCATCTGCTTCAAGGTTCGATGTGTTGTGAATTCAGAGATGGTATTCTGCATACCTTGGTTGTAACGAATGGATGTATGAGTTACTGTTGCCTGTCTACCATTTCAAACCAGTCTGCCCATTCTCCTCTGACCTCTGACATCAAAAAGGCATTTTCGTCCACACAACTACCACTCACTGGATATTTTCTCTTTTTCAACCATTCTCTGTAAACCCCAGAGATGGTTGTGCATGAAAATCCCAGTAGATCAGCAGTTTTTGAAATACTCAGACCAGCCGCCTGGCACCAACAACCATGTCCCATTCAAAGTCACTTAAATCCCCTTTCTTCCCCATTTTGATGCTCGGTTTGAACTTCAGCAAGTCGTCTTCACCACATCTAGATGCCTAAATGCATCGAGTTGCTGCCATGTGATGGGCTGATTAGCAATTTGAGTTGCCAAGCAATTGAACAGGTGTACCTAGTAAAGCGGCCGGTGAGTGTATATAGTATGATTTGTTGGACTGTTGTCATGTCGCACCAGAAGTCAGATCATGATGATCCGACTTGCGGTGTGACTTGTGTGCGGAGGATCTTGAAAAATGAAAAAAAAATTGGCGCGGGGTTCCCCCCCAGGACGATACCAGACCCTCCAGTCTGGTATGGATTTGAAGGGGAACCACCACGCCAAAAAAAAAAAATGGCATGGAGTGCCCCCCAAAATCCATAAAGTATTTTTTAAAGTATTTTTAAAGTATTTTATTAAGGCAGCTCCGGCGTCTCTTCCGATTTCTTCTTCCCTCTATGGCCCTTCTCCCTCTTCTGATGACGTCTTCTCCCTCTGTCGGTCCTTCTCCCTCTGCCGGTTCCTCTCCTCTCTACGCTGTCTTCTCTCTCCGCTGTCTTCTCGCTCTTTTGCCAGGTCTTCTCCACTCCGGTGGGGGACTGGGATCTGGGGCCCCTCTTTTAAAGGGGGCTTCCAGATTCCGATAAGCCCCCACTCACAGACCCCAACAACCAATGGCCAGGGACAAGGTGCTTTGGTTGGGGCATGTTGAGGGCATGTGGCCTTGTATGGTCGCTTGTCCCCCCCCCCTTTCCTGACCTGCCAGGCTGCGTGCTCGCATAAGGCTCTGGTATGGATTTTTTCATTTTGGCGGGGTTCCTCATCAAGATCCACCGCACACAAGTCGCACCTAAAGCCAGATCTTCCGGCTCCAACCTCTGGTGCGATGTCTATTCAAATCAATGGGCTCCAAAAGGGAACCATTGATTTTGAATAGAGGCAGAGAATCGCGGCTGAAAACCAATGCATAACGCTGATAAAATCTAGTTTTTGACGACGCTTTTTTCCTGGCGTCGGTATTAGCTTTACAGCTCGTTTTTTATAACGTCCATGGGCATGAGGCCTAAGACAATGGCAGCTGCAGGGAAAAGGAGGGAGTGCCAACAATGGATGGGCCATAGGAGCCTATGGGTGATGGCACTGTTCCCAGTCATTACCAGTCATTGTTGAGTGGTCTCTCCTCAGCTGCCTGACAAAGGGGGATCGTGTAACCAGACCAGTGCAGCCTGAAAATACATAAGTATATACATCTTTCTTACTCAGAGTAGTCAGTATACTGTAGGTCAGCTATTCTCAACCAGGGTTCCTCCAGGGCTTGCTAGGGGTTCCTTGAGCTGTGGCTGATGAATCACCTATTTGATGATGCCTACAGAGTTTAAGGTTCAGCATCACTTAGCAAAGCCAGCAGCATGACACCAAATATCTTTTTAGCTGTCTTTAAAGCCGCATACACACGGTCGGACTTTTCGACTGGACTTTCCAACGGACTTTCAACGGACTTTTGACGGACTTCCGATGGACTTTTTAAAGAACGGACTTGCCTACACACGATCACACTAAAGTCCGACGGATTCGTACGTGATGACGTACACCGGACTGAAATAAGGAAGTTGAAAGCCAGTAGCCAATAGCTGTTTTTGTCTGTCGGACTAGCATACAGGCGAGCGGATTTCTGGGTCCGGCGGTGTTACGATGCAAAGATTTGAAGCATGTTCCAAATCTAAAGTCCGTCAGATTTTCGACTGGAAAAGTCCGCTGAAGGTCCAATGAAGCCCACACGTGATCGGATTGTCCGCCGAACTCGGTCCATCGGACCAGTCCGGCCGAAAAGTCCGACCGTGTGTACGCTGCATAAGAGTGGCATTCTGAAGAGCACTTTAAGGGGGACATTCTTCCTATTGACCACCAATATAAGGAGCATTGTTCCTATTGAGCCCTGATGATCTGGTTTTAATAAGGGTTCCGAAATTATTTTTGGGGCTCCTCTAGGGTTGAAAGGTTGAGAAAGCCTGCTGTAGGTGTTAGGAAGGGGAAGGAGCATTTTTAGGATTAGTTAGGTACAGCATAGAATTCCACTTTAAGTCCTGTCCTTTGCGTTTTGCATGCATTTCAAGGCTTGGTTTTCAGTTTTGACTGGAATGTACTTTATAATTGCATAACAGTTCTGTTAGTACAATAAAAAAAAACTGTGAAATATGTGTATACAATATAATGTTTCTAATCAAAGGCCGACCCGAAGAGTCTTTGTGAAATCGTATCCGCTTTAGTGAGAAGCAAGAATTACAAGGTCTTCAAGAATCTGCTACAGAGACATTACTTTGTAGTAACATTGTTTATAATCTGCCTTTTATATCTATTGTTTCTTTTACGAACTGTTGCTAATGACCAGTGTTACACTGTGTGCTAGCATTTTACATTCACATATTCATGTTGGCTTTTTAATCTCTACAATATTCCCTTTATTAACAGTGCCTAATTAAAACATCTGTGTTAAGAGGCAGCCACATTAACTTCGCAGGCACAACGGAACAGAATTATTGTCGAACTGTCGGCTTTTAACAGTCTTTTTTTTTCTCTTTTTAATTAGCTGCTTTCTCTGCCTCCCCCTGTATAGAAACATTACGGAAATTAAAAAGCAGGACCCTTTCTCTTCTGTAGATCGAAGCGTGGTCAAAAAACTGATTGTGGGTATGAGATGGAGTGTGGAAAATGCGCAGTAAGGTTTTGAAGGATGTAATATTTCAAGATTTTGGTGTCTTTGTAATGGCTCGGTAAAGTGTGCCACTAAAATGAGTCTGAAGAGATTTACAGGAGAGGGGGCCCAAATGCCGTCCTAAAACTTCAATTCATTTTAATGTGGTTTAATCCTGCTATACCATTACAGATTAATTTGAACATGTAGTTATTTTCCTGGCTTTGTCTTTTCTTGAATCTGAAGGGTAAAGGGCAGTAAAGACTTGACGCTTGACTATAAAGTTGGTGTAACTTTAATGGGAAGTCAAAGAAATATTAATTTTCGTCAATGGTCTGAAGTGCACTGAGCCTGGTGACATCACAACAGACTGGAAGATCAGATTGATTGATTTGCTTATATTTATTTATTTATTACGGGTACTTAAACACTCACCAGCCACTTTATTAGGTTCAATTGCTTGGTAATACAAATTTGCTAATCAGCCAATCAGATGGCAGCAACTCGATGCATTTAGGCATCTATATGTGGTGAAGACGACTTGCTGAAGTTCAAACTGAGCATCTGAATGGGGAAGAAAGGGGATTTAAAGCGGAGTTCCACCTGTTTTTTCATTTATTAAAAGTCAGCAGCTACAAAAAGCATGGCTTCTGACTTTTAATAAACTGACACTTACTTGTCCTACGATGCGGCCGCCCAGAGCCTTGCTCCTCTCCCCCTCCTCTCCTCAGCGCCGTCATAGCAACTGTGGGCACCCGGCCGTGACAGCTTACGGCTTCACAGCCGGGCGCGCACTGCACATGTGCAAGTCACGCTGCGCTCTGCTTTTGGCCAGCCAATCTTTTGGGACTTGTGTTGTGTCCCAGAAGATCGCTTGCAGGGAGGGGCCACCTAGGGTGAGAGGAAGTGGGACAGGAAGGAGGAAGTGGGACAGGAAGTCCCACTAAAAAGAAGGTACACCCCCCCCCAAAAAAAAGGACATGTCAAATGTGGCATGTCAGGGAGCGAGGAGTGCTTAAAGTGGAAGTTCCACTTTTGGGTGGAACTCCGCTTTAAGTGACTTTGAGCGTGGCATGGTCGTAGGTGCCAGGCAGTCTGGTCTGAGTTTTTTTAAAACTGCTGATCTACTGGGATTTTCACGCACAACCATCTCTAGGGTTTGAACTATATGTGGATTGCGCTAACTTCTGAGTAGATTAATATCATATCTCTAGGGTTTACAGAGAATGGTCCAAAAAAGAGAAAATATCCAGTGTGCGGTAGTTGTGTGGATGAATATGACTTGTTGATGTCAGAGGAGAATGGGCAGACTGGTTTAAGATGATAGAAAGGCAACAGTAACTCAAATAACCACTCATTACACCCAAGGTATGCAGAATACCATAAAACATAGTCACTTCCAGCGCTAATAGGTCTTCCAAGGTGTGGAGTAACAGATGTCAGATAAAATGGTGGTGTGAAAGGTATATATGGTATCCCAAAACTAGGTGGATTCTGCCTTCCTCAGATGGGGTAATTTGAAAGGAACTACAAGAAAAACAGAAATGGAAGACGTGAACACCTAATGCATTACCAGAGATAATTTAATAACAAGAAATTTTTGTATAAAGGTGGGTACTCACAAAATGCAACTAACAAGGCCGTAAACACGGTGCACGGACATGCACAGAACACGGGGTACAGCTAATGCGCTTCGGGGGGCGCACCCCTTCCTCAGAGCTAGGCTAGTCTCGTACACCATGGGCATGCGTTTTTATAGGGAGTGGTGGAGTTGAAAATTGTGTGTCAAAAAGAGCCACGCCCTGCAGAATACCATCTTTGAATGCACAACATATGGAACCTTGAAGCAGATGGGCTACAGCAGCAGAAGACCACACCCGGTACCACTCCTGTCAGCTAAGAACAGGAAACTGAGGCTACAATTAGCACAGGATCACCAAAATTTGACAATAGAAGATTGGATGATGTCTGATGAGTCTTAATTTCAGCTGCGACATTCAGATGGTCGGGTCAGAATTTGGTGTAAACAACATGAAAGCATGGATCCATCCTGCCTTATATCAATGTTTCAGGCTGGTGGTGTAATGGTGTGGGGGATATTTTCTTGGCACACTTTGAGCCCCTTAGTACCAACTGAGCATTGTTTAAACGCCACGGCCTTCCTGAGTATTGTTGCTGACCATGTCCATCCCTTTATGACTACAGTGTCCCCATCTTCTGATGGCTCCTTCCAGCAGGATAATGCACCATGTCACAAAGATCAAACCATCTCACCACTGGTTTCTTGAACATGACAATGAGGTCACTGTACTCCAATGGTCTCCACAGTCACCAGATCTCATCCAATAGAGGATCTTTGGGATGTGGTGGACGATTTGCATCATGGATGTGCAGCTGACGAATCTGCAGCAACTGCGTGATGCTATCGTGTCACTATGGATCAAAATCTTTGAGGAATGTTTCCAACACCTTGTAGAATCTATGCCACCAAGAATACAGGCAGTTCTGAAGGCAAAAGGGGATCCAACCTGGTATTAGCAAGGTGTACCTAATAAAGTGTCCTGTGAGTATATTTATACCACAGCCCCCTAATCCCATGTCATAGTGCACTCTACTGGGCCCTCTACCCAGACAAGATGTACAATATGTGACAAGAGTAATTATGAAAAGATTAAAACTCAACTTCACTTTTTCTATAAAATAAAAAATAAAATTGCCCAGCGGCTCTAAACAATGTAAAAAAGGAGCCCTTATGCTCATTTTCTCACCATCAGTCCTTTTCTGAGATGAACAGCACCCTGCACCATTCCACCCCCTTCCTGGGGGTGCGTCATCATACCGGCCTGGGCTCAACTGCTGCACAGAACAGTGCTGACACGTGACTGCTTGAACGTCATTCTGTTCAGTGGTAAGGAGCGTCCACCAACATCTAACATTGTTAGTTATATAAGCTATAGAAAGGCAGCCAGATTTAGCCCTCTTTCACACCAATGCGATTTGTCATGCAATTTGACAGTTTAAAATCGCAGGGGAAGTCACACCCTATTTTCTGTAATGGAACTGTTCAAATAGTTGTGACTCTATTCGCAGCGTCTTTGAAAAAGTTTCCTGTGCTACTTTTCTGCAATTTTATTGTAACTTGGATTGACTTCTGTTGAATGAAGTCACAAGCCACAATTAAAATCACGATCCAAATCGCACTGATTGGTGGCTTTGAAATGGTGCTGAGTAGCACCATTTCAAAGCTGCACTGGTGTCAACCAGAGCTAAAGGTAGTTTTCATAAGGCCTTTCCAAGGTAGAAGACAATTTACCTTCCACATTTATTTTGAATTTATTGGGAATACCTGAACCCATAAAAGGGAGAAGAAATTCATGCAAATATGGAGGATATGAGTCCAGGGCCTTAGTAGTGTATAGCGTTGGATATATAGTGCATCCGTAAAGTATTCACAGCGCTTCGCTTTTTCCACATTTTGTTATGTTACAGCCTTATTCCAAAATGGATTAAATTCATTATTGTCCTCAAAATTCTACAAACAATACCCCATAATGACAATGTGAAAGAAGTTTGTTTAGGATCTTTGCAAATTTATTAAAAATAAAAAAAAATAAAAAAATCTCATGTACATAAGTATTCACAGCCTTTGATCAATACTTTGTTGAAGCACCTTTGGCAACAATTACAGCCTCAAGTCTTTTTGAGTATGATGCTACAAGCTTAGCACACTAATTTTTTTGGACAGTTTCTCTCATTCTTCTTTGCAGGACCTTTTAAGCTCCATCCGGTTGGATGGGAAGCGTCGGTGCACAATCATTTTCAGATCTTCTCAGAGATGTTCAATTGGGTTCAAGTCTGGACTCTAGGTGGGCCACTCAAGGACATTCACAGAGTTGTCACATAGCCACTTTGTTATCTTGGCTGCGTGCTTAGGGTCGTTGTCCTGTTGGAAGATGGACCTTCACCCCAGTCTGAGGTCCAGAGCTCTCAGGAGCAGGTTTTCATCAAGGATGTCTCTGTACATTGCTGCATTCATCTTTCCCTCGATCCTGACTAGTCTCCCAGTTCCTGCTGCTGAAAAACATCCCCACAGCATGATGCATTGCCATACTTCACTGTAGGGATAGTATTGGCAAGGTGATGTGAAGTGCCTGGTTTCCTCCTGAAATGATGCTTGTCATTCTGGACAAAGAGTTTCATCTTTGTTTCATCAGACCAGAGAATTTTGTTTTTCATGGTCTGAGTGTCCTTCAGGTGCCTTTTGGCAAACTCAAGGTGGGCTGTCATGTGCCTTTTACCGAGGAGTGGCTTCCGTCTGGCCACTCTACCATATAGGCCTGATTGGTGGAGTGCTGCAGAGATGGTGGTTGTTCTGTAAGGTTCTCCTCTCTCCACAGAGAAACGCTGGAGCTCTGTCAGAGTGACCATCGGGTTCTTGGTCACCGCCCTGACCAAGGCCCTTCTCACAATCGCTCTGTTTGGCCGGGCTGCCCACTCTAGGAAGAGTCCTGGTGGTTCCAAACTTCTTCCATTTACGGATGATGGAGGGCACTGTGCTCATTGGGACCTTCAATGCTGCAGAATTTTTCTGTACCCTTCCCCAGATCTGTGCCTCCATACAATCCTGTCTTGGAGCTCTACATACAATTCCTTGGACTTCATGGTTTGATTTGTGCTCTGACATGCACTGTGGGACCTTTTATAGACAGGTGTGTGCCTTTCCAAATCATGTCCAATCGACGGAATTTACCACAAGTGGACTCCAATCGAGTGGTAGGAATACCTCATGGATTATCAGTGGAAATAGGATGCATCTGAGCTGAATTTTGAGTGTCATGGCAAAGGTTGTGAATACTTATGCATATGTGATTTTTTTCGTTTTTTATTTTTAATAAATTTGCAAAGATTTGAAACAAACTTCTTTCACGTCATTATGGGGTACTGTTTTAGGATTTTGAGGAAAATAATGAATTGAATCAATTTTGGAATAAGGCTGTAACATAACAAAATGTGGAAAAATATCTAACAAACAATACATACAATGCCTTGCAAAAGTATTCACCCCCTTGGCATTTTTCGTGTTTTGTTGCCTCGCAACCTGGAATTAACATGGATTGTTTGAGGATTTGCATCATTTAATTTACAGAACACGCCCACAACTTTGAAGATGGTTTTTTTTTATTGTGAAGCAAACAACAAATAGGACAAAATAACAGAAAAAGTCAATGTGCATAACTTTTCACCCCCCTAAAGTCAATACTTTGTAGAGCACCTTAAAACATTTCCCAAAGGGTCAGTAATTTAAAAACAGTCTTCCATAATTGGCATGTCCAGAGGTCACAAAAACACCAACCAACTCTGTCAAGTATTCTCAACTTAAAAGTAGGTTGATGTGCATAGGTTGACGCGTTTCACGGGGTCACCCGCTTCCTCAGGACGTCTTGACTTCAGGTGTATTCAAGTACTTCTAAAATGAAACTGTAAGAACATATACAAGAATACAAGTATAATCAACCAAAAGAAAAACAAGAGAAAAAAAGATTTTGTACATAAATTTAAAAAAATATATATATATTAATTGAGAATACATTTATAAATGTATAAAGTCACCTCTGCTATTAGAAGAAGTATAAATTCCAAAATAAGGAGGACATCACACCAATTCAATCCCCCATTTCTGCAGCAAATGGTACAACATGCGAAAGATTCATGTTACTGTCAGCAAGGATTATATGAATCTGTTGCAGAACTGTCTGCGATGAATTACTTACGCGTTTGACACAATTTACTACAACATTGAAGAGGTCCTATTTATCTCCACTTTTCCTATCACCTATATGGTGGCATTTCTTAATAAATTCATTGCAGCCATGGCACCAGAATCTAAAAAATGTAAAAGTGTCAAACATAAGAACTACTGAATTTGTTGCATGCAACGGAAACTGCTGCACAGTCTTCATGAATTTGGTGCAGGACTTTCTAATACGGCCATAGCTCTACACAAGTAACACGTATGTTTTATTTAATTACCCCCCCCCCCCCCCTCCTATTGTTTTCTCCAGCACTTCAAGTGCTCTAGTTAAAAAGAACCATAATTAAATGTAAAAACATTCAAAATGATTACAGAAGCGTCTAATTGCATGACTTTATATTCCACACGCTTGATTCATGTTGCTGCCCATCAAAGGGACAGCCAAACCTATGTAAGTTTTCACCGTATAGCCAATGAAGACTAGAATGAAGCATTCAATAGGGCACATAGTTCTTATCACACTACATGAACTCATCAGAAAAGATTATGCCTGAGCCCCGTTTAGTGCTCCTCTCTGCAGAGTTCAGGTCCAGAGCAATGATTTCCAGGTAGTTAAAAGATAAGAGACTTATACATTAGTTTTTATTCCAAGGGAATGCTTAGCTAGCACTGGCCTCTCAGTAAGGTTAAGTGTTGCCTTTAAGCATTATACACTAAAGTTAATGCATTTACACTCAGGGTAATGTGCAATAATAGGAACATCACTCGCTGTCGACTCACTGCAGAGAAGTTTAGGACTTCAGAAAATATTTGTCTGATCTTATATGACCAAGCCAAGGGACATAAGCGTCATTAGACTTCTCCATTCATATATTCATGATATATACAATAGAAAAATGCAGCTTTAGCACAGGCAGTGTTGTCTGCTCATTTAAGAGCTGGTAATATTACACAGGGTAGGAAACCATATATTAAAGTGTTGACAATTTGTAGCAGAAGAAAGATTTACATAGGTATACTTCCTAGGTGTGCGCAGGGGGTGTGCCGGGTGTGCCCAGGCACACCCTAATCACCCCATGCGGCGCAGATCCCCCCTGCTGATGTTTCACCAAAACCACCCAATAGGGCTCCTAAAAAAACATTGTAAAAAATAATACAAAAATAGAATAATAAATAACTACTGACACCAACCTCTGCCCTACTAACACATCCATGTTTTAATACATTTTAAATGTTTTTTTTTTACATTTATTTATAAGAGTGTGTGTGTGTATATATATTACACATACATACATGCACACGTGTTTGAGCTTTGGGGTGCACACCCTAATGCAATAGGCTGCGCACACCTATGGTATACTTATACTTAGGTACGCACTACGTTACTTCCGGCACATCCAGTTTCTCTCGGCGCGGTCTGTGGAACGACCGCCATCCAGACCCCGAGAGTGTCTTGCTTATTTGTTTCATGGCATTCGGAGCATTTGTAGCTCCCTACCTTTTATACTAGGCTTTAATGCCTTTATTTTTATAATTAAAAATTACTTATTTTTGTACGGTGGTACGCTATGAGGGTCCGTTCTTTTTGCTAATTTTCATGTGAATGCTCAAACGCCCCCAGCTCGCAGTGGAGAGAGGAGGACACTAACAGTGGAACACTAATGCCATGTACACACGAGCGGAATGTCCGACAGAAAAAGTCTGACGGGAGCTTTTCATCGTATATTCCGATCGTGTGTATGCCCCATCGGACTTTTTACATCAAAAATTCTGAGGGACCTAGAAAGAGAACATGTTCTAAATTTTTCAGACGGACCCAATTCCTATCGGGAAAACCGCTTGCCTGTATGCTGTTCCGAATTACCAAAAATGACGCATGCTCTGAAGCAAGTACAAGACGGAAGCTATTGGCTACTGGCTATTAAACTTCCGTTTTCTGGTCCCCTCCTACGTGTTGTACGTCACCTTGTTCTAGACGGTCGGAATTTGGTGTGACTGTGTGTATGCAAGACAGCTTGAGTGGAATTCCGTCAGAACTCCGTCGGAAAAACCTTCAGAGTTTACTCCTACGGGAAAACCGGTCGTGTGTACGCGGCATAAGAGCTCGTCCATACCCCATTACAGGTCACTCACCCCAGGAGGGACCCAGCTTCCAGGCGGAGATCCGATCGTTTGTATCAGGCAGTCGAGGAGGATACACCCCGGGATTGGGCTACCAGATATAGGAATATATTCCAAACACACGCCTTTCACCCCTGCAGGGGTAAGTCGCTCTGGTGAGTGCAAACACGAGAGGGGAGCATGGAAAGGTCACTTAGATATTTCTGGCACTAGAACTCAATATAAACTGTCACCAACATTTTTTGCACCAACAAATCACAATGAGACCCCTCTATTTACATAAGAATAATTTGTCACTGCAGCCACAATATAATAATAACCCCCAAGTGATTATATAAACTCTCACTTAAAGAGGAGCTCCAGCCAGAAAAAAAAATAAAATAAAAGTCAGCAGTTGCAAATACTGTAGCTGCTGACTTTTAATATTAGGACACTTACCTGTCCAGGGATCCCGCAATGTCGGCACCCCGAGCTGATTTGTCAATCGGCTTTGAGTGCAGGCACCAGTATTGTAAGTAAGGGAAACTGGCAGTAAAGCCTTCAGGCTTCACAGCCAGTTTCCTACTGCGCATGCGCATGTCGCACTGCAAGTTATGAATGGTCTCGCTGTGTCCTGGGACCTGTGTGTGTCCCAAAAGGCAGGGGAGGGTGCAAAGAAGTGGAGCCTCCCTTTTTGGTTGGAGCTCCGCTTTAAGCACTGAGAGTTTGAAAAAAACAGCCTATTTCTTATCATGTTACAATGGCATAAAGGATTTTATTAAAACGGAGTTGCGTTTAAGAAAAAATAAATAAAAGTCAGCAGCTACAAATACTGCAGCTGCTGACTTTTAATAATCGGATACTTACCTGTCCCAGGGTCCAGCGATGTGGGGGAACGAAGCCCCGCTTGTTTCTGCGTCCTTTCGGCGGCGCCGGAATTGTCACTGTGGATGCCCGGCTGTGCACATGTGCGAGCCGCGCTGCGCGCTGTGACTGGCCGGACAATCATCTGGGACCTGTGGTATCATGAAGAATGCAACAGGGGGAGTGGCAACAATAAGTTTGTGACAGAAGAAACAATGTAATGATAGGCCTGATTGGCCTGGTAACCATTGACACTTCCTAATGCAGTGACAAGGCATTTTCCCTTGTCACTTGTACTATGGCCAGGGACGTGCTGGCCATAGTACAAGTGAAGCTCTGAGGCGGACACAAATGTGCACAAGTGTGCTCGTCTTGCAGTGCAGAGATGCACGCATATGGGCATATGCCACTGATACTGGCAACAATTGGCCTATATAAGTGTAGAAGCTGCACTAGTTGGTTGCAGTCTAATCTGCAGCCCGCCCTGTGTTCCTGGGTCTATTCCTGTTTTTAATTCCTGTGATTGACCCGTCTCATCCTGACCACACTTAAACGCTACCTGTTCTGACCTCGGCCTTTATTTGGAATCCTCCTGCCTCTTGCTCATCTGCCTGCCCCAGTGTTGCTGACCACTACCCTGATCATTTTCCTGCCTTCTGTCCATGCCTGTACCTGACCGTCTGTTGCTGACCTGGCTTGTCTGACTACGCATCCTGTTACCTGTCTGCTCGACTCCATATGCTATTTACCTGGTCCTTGTTGGTCATCCATCTGCCACGTGTTACCAGTCTACTCTGCACCTGTGATTGGTCACCTGCCTGCCAATCAACAGCCAGACTGTTGTCTGCCAAGTTATGGGTCTGCTGTTCCTGCTGCCATCCGCTGTGTTGGCCATCTGATTTGTTCCTGGTGACGTACCTGCTCTTCATCTGTACGGTCTGCTGAACAATCTACAGGCACTCAAAATCTGACTTGTATCTTAGACTCCTTTCACACCCGGGGGCGCTTTACAGGCGCTACAGCGCTAAAAACAGCGCCTGCAAAGTGCCCTGAAACTGTAGTGTAGTAGCGTAGTGTAGCAGCGGGGTCCCGGCTCTTGATTGGATAGATTGATAGCAGCGCAGCCATTGGCTCCCGCTGCTGTCAATCAAATCCAATGAGGCAGGCGCCGGGGGGCGGGGCCGAGTCCAGGATTCGTGTCTATGGACGCAAATGCTGGATTTGGGAGCACGCCCGCTTCTCCTAGGGGGTTATCTGATGTGGGGAGGAGCCGCGAGAGCCGCCGAGGGACCCCAGAAGAGGATGTTCGGGGCCACTCTGTGCAAAACGAGCTGCACAGTGGAGGTGAAGTATAACATGTTTGTTATTTTTTTTTTTTTTTAAACGATCCTTTACAATCATTTTACAATCATTTTAAGCTTTGGCAATAAAACCTGGAAGCTGATTGGTTTCTCTGCAGAACAGCACCAGATTTTACATTCTCCAGTTTTAGTAATTCAACCCTATTGGGCCCACCGCACTCCAGATTTCAAGGATGGTCGGAACATGCCTATAGCATGGGGATTTGGCAGCTGAGGTCCTCAAGATATATAAAAAGTCCATAGGTGACCCACCACACTCAAACTATGAATGACTGAATATGAATATACCTTTAGCGTAGACTGACTCTTTAACGCACATTCGTGAATTCACAATGTACCATACAGAACACTGAAGGAAAATGCCTATTATATTTCACATCTTATGGATCTTGCTAGTCACTACTGAATTGATTATTACAATGTCACAAAATCACATCTGAAAATACGATACACAAGCATTGGGATTCATGTCAGCCAAACAGAAATCAGATCTAAACAGCTTAGGCTTTGCAAATGAATGAAGACATATTCCTGCTTAGTTACCCCAGGTGGCTGGACAGTAATGTTCTTAGTGCAAAGTTATAAAATAAGCCCAACGATGAATTATGACAATATGCTGGGAAAAGAGATAACTGACTTCCAGTCTAAGAAGCAGAGGTTCGGAGTGATGGGGGCAGGATGTTAAACACCTGGCTCATTTATAAAAACTGGAGGAACGGAACACGTCCCTACTGCCCATAATAATGAGATGCTTGCTTTCATTTGCTAACCTGCATTAGAAAATTAGAATCTCTTCG
Organism: Lithobates clamitans; assembly: GCA_037952925.1. NCBI lineage: Eukaryota > Metazoa > Chordata > Amphibia > Anura > Ranidae > Lithobates > Lithobates clamitans. The sequence goes on from JBBGZY010001206.1 coordinate 4,228,448, forward strand.
GTTATAAATGGCGACCTTCCTCTGAATCATATAAATGAAGCCCATAATGAGACATGACGGGCTTGGCAGGAACCTCCGCCCCTGTAGGCTCATCTGTACTGCTAGACTGGTCCCCACAGCCTCTTGTCCCCTATGCTCTGAGGTCCTCTGATATCATCAAGACTGATACAGGACCACAGCCCTGCACAGGATGTAGGGATGCAGAAGAACAGTCCACCGACGAAACATGGGGGAGTGCCGTTTGTCATAGAAACGGAGGATCAGTTAAGTAAAATTGCTTTACTGTCCCCTAGACATAAACAGTCTGCACTGCAAGGGAGGGTTTTCAGGTTTCCTGTAGTTGGGTTTTAACTACTTGCGGACCGCCCGCCCACAAGGCATACCTCCTAACTTTTTGAGATGGGAATGAGCGGCAAAAGTATGTAGGCATAGGACACACCCCTTGCCACTCCCCCTTAAAGGAGAATTGTACAAAAAAACAAGATTGGTTAAACCCACAAGTGCTTTTTTTATCACTACTATTCCTTTATATTGGCTTTTGGAATTTACAATTTAGAAATCAGATGAAAGGTTTAGCACTGGGAAACACTTTTTGATAGCTAAAACGTGCATTTTATATACATCTATATAGATCAGACCAAAATGAGGGACAAATGAGGAGGAATGAGGGACAGAGGGACATTGCTCCAAATCAGGGACAGTCCCTCGAAATCAGGGACAGTTGGGAGCTATGCACAATGTACTGGTACTGCCGTACAGGCAAAGTGATGTACTGGTATGTCGCTGCCTGTTTCCAGGTTTAGGGTGCGCGCATGAGAACCCCCCTGCCGACATCCGCTGTGATTGTACACAGCGAGAGCCTGTCAGCAGGTCCAAGGCCAATGATTCATGACCGAGACCTGTTAATCGGCTGTGTTCAATCAACATGGGGCTCTGTACAGAGTGAACAATCTCTTGGTTTCTTATCCCTGCAAAGCTGGGATAAGAAACAAAGAGCTCTTTTGTAAAAATCAGCACATAATACACACATTTCACATTGTTAAGCACACATTTAACCCCTTGATCGCCCTAGATGTTTACCCCTTCCCAGCAGTGTATAGTATTGGCACTGATCACTGTATTAGTGTCACTGGTGATGTCAATGTCATTTAGTCAGTCACCCCCCCCCCCACCCCCATTTCAGTTAATGTCAGATTGTCTGCCACACTATCACAGTCCCATCAAAAGTTGCTGATCACCGCCATTAGTAGTATAAATAAATGTAAACCAATCAATATGCCCTTATTGGGATTATTTTTTACCCAAGACATGTAGCAGAATACATTTTGCCAAAATTTATGAAGAAATTAGATTTTTTACATTTTTTTATCAGGTGTGTTTTTTTAGCAGAAAGTTAAAAATCTATTTTTTATTTTTTCTAAATTTTCAGGCTTTTTTTTGTTTATATAATAAAAACTAAAAACAACCCAGTGGTGATCAAATACCACCAAAAGAAATCTCTATTTGTTTAAAAAAAAAATGATATAAATGTTGTTTGTGTACAGTGTTGCATGATTGCGCAATTGCCAGTTAAAGTAGCGCAGTGCTGAATAGAAAAAAAAGGCCTGGTCCTGAAGGCGGTAAAACCTTCCAGAGCTGAGAGGGTTAAATCAAATCTGCTTCCAGGGAGTGTGTCCTAGGGAGTGATTCTAACTGTGGCGGCGAGGGGCTGTGTGTGACACGACACACCGCTCTCGATTACAGGGAGCTGCGATCAGTCTCATTAGGCAGAATGGGGAAATGCTTGTTTACATTAGCATTTCCCCGTTCTTCCTCTCCGTGAGACGATTGCGGGGCTCACACTCACAGAGCTCCCGGCCGGCACGCGCGCCCGCAAGCTGCCTCATAAAGGGCAACGTACAGGTACGTTAATCTGCCTGTACGTGCCCTTCTGCCGCAGTATATCTGCGTGAGGCAGTCGGGAAAAGGTTAAAGTGTTACTAAACCCACAACAGTAAAAGCAGTCTGTATATGCGGAATAGCATGCTTGTTATACTCACTGTGGAACTTAAGGGGTTAATCCTCTGCATTGTGTAAAAAGGCTGTTTTATCCTGTATGCACAGATCCTCCTCCTCCTGCACTGTCTATCTGGGGAAGGCCAGCTAACACAGGCAGAGTAGCCGACCTGCACATGCTCAGTTGTGTCTTTTATGCTGGAGAGAACAGTTACTTGTTCTCAGAGATAGCCAGGTCAGATGATAGTGACATCACACATGTGGGCGTGTATATAGGCTGCAGTGGAAATCTCCTCCTTCCTGAACTCTTAGCACTGGAGAAACTGTGCAGTTTATCACAGACCGTGGTATACAGATAATCCAAAAAAATGTCCATAGTGGCAGTATTTTAATGTAAAAAGATGATTTATAAGCTGTGGGCACTGTGGGGGGCAGATGAACTATTTTCATATTACTGGGTTTAGTAACACTTTAAGTGATTAGTTTGTGCAATGAGACTGCTTTTAACTTTCAACATCCAATATCTTATCCTGAATATTTCTTCAGCATATGATTGTTGTACAATTTACTTCCATGGAACAAATCTTTGGACTCCATACAGATCTCACTCCTCCTTCTGCTCCACATCTATGCTCTATGGAGTGCCTACGTAGCCACCATTCACACACGCCTTCCTTGTCTACAAGACAAATATCAGCCCATTTTTAGACAGCATCTTGTACAACAGCTTAGCCACTAAAGATTAATCACGGCTCTAGTGCCTAGTAGAGATGGATTTCACTGTGTCCATAATCCCTATTGTTTCCCATATTTCTCCTGCTGATTATTAATGTCTCATGCAGGCAAAGATCTGTGTATTAAGCCAGTGAACAGCAGCATGGAGCTGCCTAACCTATCCTAGAAAATATGTTTTGTTTTGTGACAAAATCATTCAAATTTACGCACAACCTCTTAGAATTGGCTGATTAAAAATAGCGGCAGAAAAAATACAGTATTTGGAAAACTTTTCTGAACTTGGTCGTATGTTAGTGTAGTGACCCATCTTTTTTTTTTTTTATGAATTTATTATTTAGCTATTTATCATTTATTTTAAAGGGGAACTCCAGCTTATAAACATGCAAACAAAATGGATCCATTGTAGGTAGCTGCACCTGTGTAGGAGCAGCTACACTATATTGCCAAAGTATTGTGACGCCTGCCTTTACACACATGAACTTTAATGGCATCCCAGTCTTAGTCCGTAGGGTTCAATATTGAGTTGGTCCACCCTTTGCAGCTATTAGAGCTTCAACTCTTCTGGGAAGGCTGTCTACAAGGTTTAGTAGTGTGTCTATGGGGATGTTTGACCATTCTTCCAGAAGCGTATTTGTGAATTCAGGCACGGATGTGGATGAGAAGGCCCGGCTCACAGTCTCCGCTCTAATTCATCCCAAAGGTGTTCTATCAGGATGACAGGACTCTGTGCAGGCCAGTCAAGTTCCTCCACCCCAAACTCCACCTTTTATGTAGCTGCCGGGATGGAAGCAAAAGGGGGGAACACTACACTGCTGACATGACATTCAAGATGGCAAGACAGGCTTTTACTGGTAAATAACATGCCTAAAATACATAACATGAACATATAATCTTATGGAAAGGTTTTTCTTAAAGTGGTTGTAAACTTAAGTTATAAAATATAAACAAAGCACATCTTTCTATAGTGGGTACTTGTCTCAATCCAGAGCACTACATTTCATTTCTGTCTGCTACCTCATCCCTCTGCTATCTGCATGAGTCACTTTTGAAAGGTTTTACTGACACCGTGAGATGAAAAAGTGACAGGGGAGGGAGTTCCAGCACACAGCCTGTGATTGACAACCTCCGCTCTGTTCCTATGTGAAGGGTGGTATATCCCTTCCGACCAATCAGCTTTCACTGAGCTCTACTTCAGCTTCCCACCCCCTGCTTTCTGAAAGCTCAAACAAGCTGTAAATGTTTGTAGAGAAGAGAGGACTGCAGCTAAACATGTACAGCTTATAGGAAGATTTGTATCATCTCTGTGCATCACCCAAGACTAGTCACTTCACTGGGTAAAGGTAGGAGTTTACAACCACTTAACCGCTTGCCGACCGCCGCACACAGATGTACGTCGGCAGAATGGCACAGACAGGCAAATGGGCGTACAGGTTCATCCCTTTAAATTTGCCATCTTTCGGGCGCGCTCGCACCGCCGGGGGCGCCCGCCGCATGCCACGGGAGCGTGCCCGCGTGTCGAGGGAACTCGATGTTCTCCAGCGGCCCGCGATTGCACTGTAGAGAGGTACAACGGGGAAGTGCCTATGTAAACAAGGCATTTCCTCGTTCTGTCTTGTGTAATGACAGAGATCTACTGCTCCCTGTGATCAGGAGTGGTGATCGCTGTCATGTCGTAGGTAGCCCCCCCCACAGTTAGAATCACTCCCTAGGACACACTTAACCCCTTCATAGCCCCCTAGTGGTTAACCCCTTCCCTGCCAGTGCATTTTTATAGCACTGATCGCTGTATAAATGACAATGGTCCCAAAATAGTGTCAAAAGTGTCCGATGTGTCCGACATATAGTCGCAATCACGAAAAAAATCGCAGATCGCCGCCATTACTAATACAAAAAAAATTTATAGTAAAAATGCCAAAAACTATCCGCTATTGTGTAGACCCTATAACTTTTTTGCAAACCAATCAATATACGCTTGTTGTGATTTTTTTTACCAAAAATATGTAGAAGAATACGTCAATTTTGTTTGGGTACAATGACGCGCGACCGCGCAATTATCAGTTAAAGCGATGCAGTGCCGAATCGCCAAAAATGGCCAGGTCATTCAGCAGCCAAATCTTCCGGGGCTGGTTAATGGTAGGACTCTGCAACAACATATTCTATCTTTCTGTGACTGTCACAGGCCACCTTATTGCTGGTCGTTCTCCTTTTCGTCTCCTTTTCAATGTTACTCACACTAGCTGTATTTAAAATCCTTTTTGTATATATAACTTGATTAAATGGTGGGCTCTTTTATCCACCTGAAATTTAGTTGCAACTTACTGGAACAGCAGCAGGAATGGTTAAAAAAACAAAAGCTATGTCCTATATCCCTCTATCATAGAGCTTGTATGGGGATATGATTACAGTGTGCAGAACACAGAAAATCAAGTAATGGTATTTATGTCTTTTTAATAGTGTTACATATCTGGAGGATCAGGGGGAGTCTGCTGGTCAGACCTGTCATTTGTATCAATGAGTTTGGAACAGAAGACATTTTTGTGTTGTAAAGTGACAGTCCCAGAGGTATGTCGCAAATGCTAATTCTCTGCTTGCCGGCTACATGAACTCACTTAGAATGAGGACAAGAGAGAGAAAATCAATGAGGGACACATTGATTAACATTAGCAGCAACATGACATTAACACATATTAACAGCAAGGTTGGGTATATTGTACAAAATGGTAAGTGCACTTTTCACCAACAATGGAAAATATACAAATGTATAAAACACATCTTTGTGGCACCATAGATTCCTTTTTTAAAAAACATTGACAAAAAAGAATAATATATGAAATACAGAAAAGACCAGAACTCCATACAGTTTGCAAGAAATACCTAAAGCGGTATTAAAGCCATAAGCAAACATTTTTTATATGGCAGCTTACCAATTCTTAGATGTGGTGGCTGCATTTGTTTTCTTATTTGGGCTTTCTTTCCTTTATTTTCCCCTGATGATCTGGCCGTTAACCGCTAGCCGACCAGCCGCCGCAGTTGTACTGCAGCCACATGGCTCGGTTGTGCGAATCGCCGTTATGTTACGTCGGTAACATAAATGGCCACTAGAGGGGGCGCTTGCGCCCCCCGCTCGCTGCCTGAGCCGATGCGAGTGCCCGCCGGTCTCAATCACCGCCGGGCTCCCGCAATCGATCGGGGCACACGGAGAACTGGGAGCTGTGTGTGTAAACACACAATTTTTCGGTTCTCTGAGAAGTGAACTGACAGATCGTCTGTTCATACAGAGTATGAACAATGATTTGTTAGTTTCCCTACACAGTCCCCTCCCCCTTCAGTTAGAACACTTCCTAGGACACACATTAACCCCTTCACTGCCCCCTAGTGTTAACCCCTTCACTGCCAGTGACATTTTTACAGTAATCAATGCAATTTTAATTGCACTGATCGCTGTATTAATGCCAATGGTCCCAAAAATGTGTCATAATTGTCCGACATGTCCGCCATCATGTCGCAGTCATGAAAAAAAAAATCGCTGATCGCCGCCATTACTAGTAAAAAAAAAAAAAATTTATAAAAATGCCGTAAGACTATCCCCTATTTTGTAGACTCTATAACTTTTGCGCAAACCAATCAATATACGCTTATTGCGATTTTTTTTTTTACCAAAAATATGTAAAAGAAAACATATCGGCCTAAACTGAGGAAAATTTTTTTTTATATATATTTTTTGGGGATATTTATAATAGCAAAAAAGTAAAAAATAATGCATTTTTTTCAAAATTATCGCTCTTTTTTTGTTTATAGCGCAAAAAATAAAAACCGCAGAGGTGATCAAATACCACCAAAAGAAAGCTCTATTTGTGGGAAAAAAAGGACGTCGATTTTGTTTGGGAGCCATGTCGCACGACCGCACAATTGTCAGTTAAAGCGACGCAGTGCCGAATCGCAAAAAGTGGTCTGGTCTTTGGCCAGCCAAATGGTCCGGGGCTTAAGCGTTTAAAGTGTTACTAAACCCACAACAGTAAAATCAGTCTGTATATGCAGTAAAGCATGCTTGTTATACTCACTGCGGATCCTAAGGGGTTAATCCTCTGCATTGTATAAAAAGGCTGTTTGACCCTGTCTTCTCTGATCGCCCCCTTCTACCACTGTCTCCAATCTATCTCCTGATAGAACAGAGCTCTGGGGGAGAAGCTGCACATTCTCAGTTTGGTGTATATTGCTAGAGAGTTTTTTTTTTTCTTCGGAGAGTACATGTGATCAGCACAGGTCCAATCAGCACTGTCCAGAAAGAGGGTCAGAGGTCCTGGAGCCTCATATGACAATCAGAGGAGAATGAAAACTCCTCCTACAAGCTTTAACCAGACACTGATAGAAGCCACAAGACTGCTATATACTGCTGATGAGAAAAGCTATTTAGCTTTTTATATTTAATAATATAATTGCATTTTATGTTCTGTGTACTGTGGGAGACCAGATATAGTGAACGCAGGGTCCTGGGTTTAGTAACACTTTAGGTCTGCTGTTTTTCAACAGAACAAGCTGTCCTACAGATGTAGCAGTTAGGGGAATGAGAAAAACTATTTACTACTGACTGGGGTGCTTGCAATGGTCAATTTTTATTTATTTATGTAAAACCTTTATCCCAAAAGGAAAAAACTGTTGCTGTAACTGCTTAAATAGTGTGAGCAGGAGTTCGACTTCAATTCGTTAGTTAGTTAAATCTGCTAGTACATCTAACACTCCCCTCCCCCCAGACTGGGAATGCTATTGTCCAAAGGTGCTCCCTGTGCTCTTTCAAGGGTTAAGACAAACCATTTAAAATGGAACTAAGGTTGAAAAATAAAAAAATGCAAACAGGCAGGCTCTTCATTGCAGAAGAACATTAAATGTCTCTTCCACAAAAAAAAATTACAGTACTTGCCTGTGTCCACACTGACTGGTACCAGCCTGCTGTGGAGGAGGAGGGGAGATCCACATGGCTCAACTTAGCTCAGGTGAGACCCACATACAGGGCACAAACTGGGCGGCCAACTTAACCCCTACACTGCTTTGAGGGGAGTACAGTGTTCCTGCACTTATCTCACTACTGGGGCTTTCCATTCTAATGTTTCTCTAAATAGGAGGGGCCCCTGGACCGGTGGTAGTAGTCCCTCTATGTAGGGGCCCCTAGACTGAAGGTAGCAGTCCCTTTATGGAGGGGCCCCTGGACTGGAGGTAGCAGTCTCTCTATGGAGGCTACCTCCAGTCCTTGGGTGCCGGTGTCTGGCCATCTTGATGGAGGGGCCCCTCCATAGAGAAATTGTAACCTCCAGCCCAGGGGCCCCTCCATAGGGAGACTGCCACGTTCAGTCCAGGGGCCCCTCTGTAGAAAGAATGGCACGTTTACCTCTAGCAACCAATAAGTAAGTGGTAATGATGAACAGTAACCAATAGCAACCATTCAGTAAGCGGTAATGATGTGCAGTAACCTCTAGTAACCAATCAATGAGTGGTAATGATGTAGGGTAACATCTAGCAACCAATCGGCAAGCAAAAATGTGCTGTAACCTCTAGTAAGTAATCAGGTAGCGGTAATGATATTCTATAACCTCTGGCAACAATTACAATTGTTGTCTTATCTGCTGCAGTAAGTCTAGCTGCAATTTATTATATGTCTCAGAGCAGGTGGAAAACGGAAATTTCATGGGGGGGCAAGAAAATGTTTGCCCAGGGTCCAATGAATATTGAAGATGGCCATGGCTGGGGTTTGACTTTAATTTGTTAGTCAAGTATATGTAGCAAGGTCCCAGGCCTCCTTTGATCTAATGAAAACCTCCAGGGCCAGGGATAGCTGATATCCTTCTGTATGTAGTGGGTTGTGAGGCATGGTGGGTGTAGAGTAGTTAAGATACTAGGCACCAGACACTTCTTGGATGCAAAAGAAAGTTTATTTCTCTAAACAAACCTTTTTGGGGGAGAGAGGGTTAGAGCCAGGACACCCTTAGGTAGTTGCAAGATTAATTGGCAGACTCTGAGACTTCAATAGGTGGACAGCCATGCAGGGAAAGGCATCCAGCAAGATGCCACATCTGCATGTGTAGGAATGCTGTCTCCTATGGCAACAGTCTTTAACAGTTCCAAACACAAGGCTTAACAGTTCCTTTACTTTCACTACAATCACTCCTTGTAGTTCTTCAATACACTGAGCTCCCAGTCTCTCACTAGACCCACTGATTCACTGCCACTAAATCCGTTGAGCTCCTCCAATCTTCACGGTGGTATCTTCCTCAAGCGTCACCCGCGCTTCTCTGCTGGGTCCCTAGCTTGAGATACCTCTCAAGCTCCACCCATGCTGGCCTGCTCAGTCCCTAGCTTGACACACAAAGCTGCTCTGCTAATGTCACCTCCGCTGGCTGGGTCCCTGGCTTGATTCCCACTGAAGTTTCCCGGTTCTTCACCGTCCCAGGTTGGTGAAAATACTGCTCCGGTACGTACTTGCTTCAGTTACTCACTGTGGTCCCTAGTAATAAGGCAGATAGTCCCTTACTGGCGACAGCTTCCCCTCTACCTCTGGCCACGACAGGTTCTCTGGCCGACAGAACCGTCACTTCTGGTTGGACTGCAAGCCGCAATCCCAACCTTGCGCTTCTCTCTTGCTTCTGGATAGGCCCTCAGACAGCCTAGCAGCCAGATATGCCCAGGATAGGCCCAATCTCTGGCCTAGCAGCCCGAGCAGTACAACACACGTCCACCCAGACAACCGTCCAGGTGGCACAGAACACAACTCACCCGCATATATAGGCTCTCCCAGAAGGCCAAGGGATTCAAGAAAACCCCTGGCTGAGATACCCCATATACCCATAACCTGACCTTGAGTTGCCTTACTCGTATCTAGTACCACCAAGTACCCGGCCACCTAGTGGTAGAAGAGAAAAGTGCAACAAGGCCAAACTTAGGGAGAAATCAATAGATCTCTAGCAATCGACCAGGATAACTACTCCTGGCAAGTAAATTTGTGAGGAGCAACCCTGCCTAACGTCCAGGGTGCTACATCTATCTTAATCTGCAAGTCCATCTAACTCTGCTGCCTAAGGGTGACTGTATTGCTCCTCCTTTCATAGTGGAACCACCCTATCCTAGGACCTTCTGGCAGCACAAATAAGACATCAGTCTTCCGGATCTGAGCAGTCGTCTCTAAATAGACCAACCCCTTAGACACTGGCGAAAAAACTGAGGTACTCCTGGTAGGAGGAGGGGTTCTATAGGGAGTGAACTTCCTGTCTTGGCTGTGCCAGTGTCCATCACCCGAAGGTGCCTATATACCCAAATAGTTAATAACTATGGCTCTGTGTCCCATGATGTACTCCAAGAAAAGGATTTTACAGGTAAGCTGTTATAAAAATCCTATTTTTTTTTTTACTCAAGAATATGCAGAGCTTTGTTTACTTAAACAATGGGTTGCATTTTAGATCAGTAAAAAAAAATGCTGTACTGAGCTTTTTCAAGCTGCGGTGTGCAAGAGGCCTAAAGCCTAGTACACACGATGAGATTATTGTATGAATGATGGTCGTTTTTTGTTTTTTTTGGAAGCTAGTCTCCATATCGAAAACGAATCGGTTACTAAAGAACGAAAATTCTCTCGTATGGCAGAATAAAAATTATGTAATGTATTTGTATTGTATTTTTGGGCGAAAACTGTACTGGTTAAACGAAAATCGTATGATCTGGCATTGTACAAGAAATATTTTCGTGTTTGTCCCTTTGGAAAATTTCGGACGACAGCTGTGTACAAACGATCAGATTATCATACGATTGCATTGAAAGCGGTATTTTTTGTACGATATTCTGATCGTGTGTACGGGGCTTAAGTACGGTAACATCTGTCTCAAATATACAAACTAATGCCCCGTACACACGGTCGGACATTGATCGGACATTCCGACAACAAAAATCTAGGATTTTTTCCGACGGATGTTGGCTCAAACTTGTCTTGCATACACACAGTCACACAAAGTTGTCGGAAAATCCAATCGTTCTGAACGCGGTGACGTAAAACACGTACGTCGGGACTATAAACGGGGCAGTGGCCAATAGCTTTCATCTCTTTATTTATTTTGAGCATGCGTGGCACTTTGTGCGTCAGATTTGTGTACACACGATCGGAAATTCCGACAACGGATTTTGTTGTTGGAAAATTTTATAGCCTGCTCTCAAACTTTGTGTGACGGAAAATCCGATGGAAAATGGGTGATGGAGCCTACACACGGTCGGAATTTCCGACAGCAAGGTCCTATCACACATTTTCCGTCGGAAAATCCGACCGTGTGTACGGGGCCTAACTCAGAGCTAACATGGTAACACACATGTATGGAAAGGAGGGCTTTAATGATGTCTGAAAAAAAATTTAATTCCGAAATATACGGTACATAGCCTACATTACTGGAAAAAAAGAGCTATAAATAACTTTTCTTCCCTCCTCATATGCACCATATGTTGGTATACTTTAAATAGACAACATATGACAGTATTCATCAGTTGGATATTGGTATAATATATGACAATATATTTTCTAATGTCTTACATTGCAATTATTGAATGCTTTCCTATTTTTCTAGTATAAATATGATGGGACAATGGTAAAACAGCACACCAGGTAGTTTAAATCATTATATACATATACATTTCTACTGAATATTTACTATGGACCTTTGTGATTATTTTAGAACTCTTAAACCAACACCAAACCATTTTTATAAGGTGCAATCTTAAATAAATCATAATTGGTATAACCAATGGTCAGATCACATAGTATGGTATGAGCGTCATGAGAGCCATTATTTCCCATGAGTCGGACAACCATGTTAATGGGATTGTGTGTCATTGTGTGGGGTATCTATAGCTGTAGAGGGTACATGGCAGCCTGTGAAATCTTTATGTACTAGTCAGCAATCTGATTCACTGGGTGCTGGTTAATATTTTATCTGCTTCTCCACAGAAAGATTGACAGCTGATGAGAAGAACAGGAAGATGGCTTGTTGCCTTTATGAAGAGAAAAATGTCCAGTGACATCAAAGGAGGACATGGGCCATAGCTAATACTTGACAGATTAAAAAGGCTTCTATACCTCTTTCTGTGCTACAAAAGGAGCACAGATTTCAAAAGCTTTAAAAACATAGTTCTTCGGGATAAAAAAAAAAAAAAAAAAGAGCACTGGGTTGATTCATGAAAACCAGGAAAAAAAAAAAAAAAGAGTACAAAATTTGAGATGTGACCAATAACATTGAATCAGATTTTACCTGTTTAGATGTCATAAATCAACATACATATGTTTTAAACAACTAGAGATTTGGTCTAGCTAAACCCAATCACTAAAATCTCATATAACCTTTACATGGTAAGAGAACCATAAAAATCTATATTTTTAAGTCTGCATCATACACTTTGTACCATAAAAAGTCAAAGCATTAAAAAGGAACATACCGGTATTTAAGGCATGGTTTGTGGAGTGAACAAGACGATCCTCAAGCTCCTGATGTAGTCAGGGGAAATCCAAACAAATCAATGGCACCTGAGCTTCATCTGCCCGCTCATGGGCCACCGCGGAAAAAGCATAGCCAAGCAATCCCTCCAACAGATAGACATATCAGAGTTCTTCACAAGGGGCGGCCAGGCCACAGCCAAGTTCTCTCCACTACAGACTGTGGCAGGTCAGTCTATCTCCACACACCTCTTGACACCACACAGAAAAAACAGAGTGGGACTGGAAAGAATGTAATAATGCCTCCCCAACAGATTTGAAATTGATTTGTAAAACCAGAGGCTTGAGACCAATTATAAGGCTGAGATCCAAGTGCCTTATAACTCTATAAATATTGCAGTATCTGCACTAGAAACTACCTGTACTGCCCTGAACACTACAATTATCACAGAAGCACAATGCCTAGAAGGCAAGGAATTCCATATCCAGACACTCTTTCTTCTACACAATGAAAAGTCAGGAACAGTTGCAATATTATTAGGAGCAAGGGCTCAATGAGGCAGCCAGGGTGTCACAACTGTTACTGATGGTCAGGGACCTATTTGTGAAACTCTTATGCCGCGTACACACGATCGGATATTCCAACAACAAAACCGTGGATTTATTCCTGACGGATGTTGGCTCAAACTTGTCTTGCATACACATGGTCACACAAATGTTGACGGAAATTCCGAACGTCAGGAACGCGGTGACGTACAACACGTACGACGAGCCGAGAAAAGTTAAGTTCAATAGCCAGTGCGGCTCTTCTGCTTCATTCCGAGCATGCGTGGAATTTTTTGCTTCGGAATTGTGTACACACGATTGGAATTTCCGAGAACGGATTTTGTTGTTGGAAAATTTGAGATCCAGCTCTCAAATTTTTGTTGTCGGAAAATCCAACAGCAAATGTCCAATGGAGTCTACACACGGTTGGAATTTCCGACAACAAGCTCACATCGAACATTTGTTGTCAGAAATTCTGACCGTGTGTATGCGGCATAAGATGAGTCATAATGTACTGATGCTGAGATTGGTAGGGTACATAGAACCCAAGGACCCAGGAACGCTGACCCTTTCTGTCCCCAAAATGTAAAAAAGGAAACAATGCAAAAAGCAAGAATCTCTGGTATGATCGCCTTTGATGGGGAGAGCTCTCAACCCCCTGCTAAACCCCTAAAGATGGGGTTTTCTATTCCATCTCAAGGTCTTGAAAGTGGGCAGATCTCACCTCATCAAACATTACCAGGACATACCTGACCTGCTGTAGACTCTAGGTCTCCCTTAAATAACACATTCTCTGCACCAGGCAATAATAGATATACACGCAGACACTTTCACCCACCCATCCTTTGATTATACATTGGAAGGCAGTCTGAGAGTTGAAGGCTCATATCAATATGTAGCCTGTAGCCCCATCTACAACAGATTTCCAGTGGGTTACTAACTGGTGTCTGGGTCTACAGACAATACCCCACACTCTACATGTAGCTATATGTTATGCATGGGTGTAACATGAACCATGGTATGAAAGATGGAATGTTTCCTTCTGTATAATTGAAGTATATAATGATACACATACCCAACAATTTAACTTTACTGTTTCTCTCAACTACTAGCCTCTACCCCAGAAAACACAAATATATCTCAAGAAATATGATCTTAAAATGTTCTATTGGCTGGGATTAGATATTGCAACAAAATTTTTCTACTCATTTCAAACTATTTCTATCCCCAAGCCACTTAGCAAGTAACAGCAAACCTTCACCAATCCGCTGGCATTTATAGACTAAATTGTAGAATACCTTTTCTCCAAAAAAACAAAAGAAGGAGCAAATGCCCCAGACAGGATCCTATACCATCAAGCATCTGTGTTCATCAGAATAGTAGACTGGTTATATAACCACTCTTCTAATCTAAGGATTAACATTGCACAATCCCTGGTCTGATTCTATCATGCATCTTGAATGCCTAACAGCAGAAGAATTTGACAAAACAGAACAATTCATTAATACTTGAGTTGCCTAGACAGTATATAGACACTTTCAAGAGTTCCAAGATATTTTTGCCAAATTAGATATTACTTCTTTAAAGATTTGGCCATGGCAGAGGTGGGGAGGATACTACCCCTTAACTTGCTGAAAAAACACTTCCCTACCTTGACCCACTTTCCCTCCCTCTCTACGATCCCATTTTGCCCCTACTTCATAACCCTCCTGCTTTACCAACTCTATTCTTCATCCAATGCCCCTCCTACTTGCTTTGCACAACCCACTATATCTTTATCCTTATCAGTAAATGACCTTATCAGTGGGCTTACAAATCCTAATACCCACACCTTGTATTGGTAACAACTTACCCTTATATTACTCAAAGTCACTATCTCCTATTACAACTACCAATGTCTATGTTTGTATCATGGCACCACACCAGATAATATATTATACATGTAGCACCCTCTAGTGTGCTAGTGTTGAAGTACATGCAAATTTATTTGACTCACGGTAAGTGTGAGTCTGGAATTGGGTCAGGGTTTATTACAGGTCAGGCTGGATGACTCATACTGGCAATTCTCTGGTGCCTCCCCCTGATTCTGGAAGTTTTGAGAAACTTGCAGAAGTTAGTGGGCAGAAGCCCGGAGGGTTGATCTGCATGCTTAGGGGAACCTAACCAATCACCAGGCGTATTGGCAGGGTGGCTGGGTCAGCCCTTAAACATGGATGAGTCATGCCAGCAGGTGAGTCGGGTGGAAGATGGAGTGCCGAGGAGACTGTCAGTGGCCTAGGAGAGGTCTCCTAGGTCTAAGGGCGACCGCAGCTCCAGGCTAGCAAAGGGGATCCATTCAGCAGTTTGACATGGAATCTTGCCTGAAAAGCAGTGGGACAGTGTGAGTACATCAGCACACCCAGGGACATTCAAGGGGAGAGACTGTCACATGTAGCAAGCTTTCTAAAAGAACAGTGTTGTGCTTAACCCATTTCTTACCTTGCCCTGGGAGATCTTCAGAGCAGCCAGGAGGGCTGGTAGTGCCTGCAAGCAGTGTAGCTGGGAGCAGATCTACACAAAGGGAGGATACACTCCTGCATGCAATTTGCCTCAAGTTTTGTGCTATTTCCAGAGGGGCTAAGAGCATCTAGTCCCATCTGGACTTTTGCTTCTAAATCCAAGGACTGTGTGAGGTAAGGAGAGAAAACAATCCGGGATCTTTTTGTACAGAGAAAGGGAGTTGTCCCCTGTTGTTCTTGATTCTAGTTGGGCATCCCATAAATCCCTTCACCCATCCAAGTTGTTACCCCTAATAAAGCATAAAAACAAAGCCAAGGGACTGACTTCTTGTGTCTGGATGCAAGAGGAGAATGTGTGTTGCCTGGTTGTGCAGGAGTAAGGGAGCCAGTTGCTACATACATACCGAAGATTTGTGTTTGTTTAAAAGTTTTCTTCATGGTAATTTCTTTACAATGATAAAAATCAATAATGTAAGACTGAACTAGAATGAACATACTCACATGTCAAGCCCACCATGTATCCATAACACTGTTGTAGGGTGTAACTCTACCCTCTTTTGGCCTGAGGGAGTTTCAGAGATTGTGAAGTGGAATAGCTAAAGTTGAATAGCCAGGAAAGGCAATCTCCAAGCAGAGTGACTTTTGGAACCTTCTGCTATCATTGATACATTTCAGGGTATCAACCCCTTTATCAGAGTCTATAAAAGAAGAACATGTATTCTTACATTGGCATAGGAGCAGGGCCGGACTTTCCATTGGGCTTGACGGGGCTCAAGCCCATGGGCCCCCGGCCCATAGGGGGCCCCGCGGGCCCTGCCTGTTCTGAAAGCCACCGAGAGTGGCTGAGAGCCGCCGAAAGCCGCCGAGAGCGGCCGAAAGCCGCCGAAAGCAGCTGAGAGCCGCAGAGAGCAGCCGAAAGCCGTCGAAAGCCGCCAAGAGCGCCAAAAGCCGCCGAGAGCTGCCGAAAGCCGGCTCTGTATCTCGGCAGCGCCATTTTTAAACTGAAAGGCTGCAATGACAAGGCAGCAATGACACTGGAGCAAGGCTACACTGACAAGTCTGCAAATGACACTGGGGCAAGGCTACACAGACACTGACAAGGCTACAGATAGACACTGATAAGGCTGCATTGATGGGCATTTAAATGTGTTTTTTTTCCTTAAACTTCCCTCCTAAAAGTTTTTTTTCCTTAAAATTCCCTCCTAAACTTGGGGTGTGTGTTATACGCCAGCGCGTGTTATATGCCTATAAATGCAGTAATTATCATTTTATCCATTTATATTGCTTTTATTAATCGTGGACCCAGGACGAATACCAGTACAGTATCCCCCACTTATACGCTTATATATTATCTACTTTTGTGAGTAGCCATTTGGTTGTTTTGTCTTGTCCAATTAAACAGAAGTTATTTAATACTGCGCTGAGTCTGGTGCACCTTGTCCTTTTCTATTTCTGTTTTATAGAGCTGTGAATATGTATAGAAGGTAGTGACTCAAGCCCAGGGGCCCTCACCACCCTAAGTCCTGCCCTGCATAGGAGTGAGGTGGGGAACCACAATATTTGACAAAAGAGGCGGTATTCTGCACTCCTTGAACCTGCCGAAGCTGGGGAACTTCAACACTGCAGAGTTTTAAGACCTAGAGATTATCTTTAGTTTATGTTTGCGCTCTTCCTGATAGGGTTGCTTTAAGCCTTACCTCTGCAAAACTACTCTCACATTCAATAATCTGGTATATACAGAGGATAAAGCATACATAAAGAAGAAAGTCTTTACACGTGGCACTTGGGCAAGCTAGTCTAAGATATTATTATGACCCCCAGGTCTGCAGCTTTAAGGTGTCAGTAACATAATGCTTCGATTAGTGGATGATCTCTGTGATATTGCTTACTACGGGTGTTCAATTTAAAAATTATTATGTGAATAGTTCAATCTGAATCTTTTCCAGGACAAAGCTTTTATTAAAAAAAAGGTGAAATAGAAACATGTTGAAAGCATTTGTGGAAAATCAGAATTGTAAAAATTATGCGTGCGGGCATAATGTGACATCATAAATATTAATGAGTGCTCCATTTAATCAATGTTTTTATTGATTTTGCACTCTGAAGTAAAGAAAAAAACATGTATTATGATATAAACTAAAGTGAACCTGTGTTCTCTTTTACAATTCTAAGATGTCACTTAGATAACTTAGACAGTACCTACAAGATGAGTTACAAGATTCACAGAGCGTTCAAGGATCCTTAAAACTTGGAGTGATCCATTATGCAAATAAAAACTAGCCATACTCAAGATCTCAGGCCTTTCCCCTCTGGCACTGCCATGTTCATCCTATGACTAGTAACTATGAAGGGTGGCCTCAATGACAAACAGTCAAATGTGGGAGGCTATAGCAGGAAGGCTGAAGTTCTCAAGCACAGCTCGTTGAAATCTACATAGAGCAACTTTGATTTCAAAACTCTATAGCCCTCTATAAGTCATGTGACTATTCATGCAGGCACCTTTAGGTCTGCTTCCTTAGTAAATAAAATAAAACTCAGGCTCACTACTGATCAGGTAAACTGTCTATCATAATGATGGAGTATTAGTCAGAGATGGGCCAAGTAAGGACGCAAAGTCAAAGCCAGATTTGTACAGAGCAGGGATTCTCAACTATGGTTCCTCCTGACGTTGCTAGGGGTTTCTTGAGCAGTGAGCAATTTCTGTCTCTCAGATAAGTTCCCACTGACACCATTGGTCTTTTTAGCTATCTGTAAGGGGGTAATTCTTCCCAATGACCACAAGTGAAAGGAGCATTCTTCCCACTGTCCTTCATACTAATTTATCATGAGTTGTAGATATAGACACTTTTAGCAGGGGTTCCCTGAGACTGGAAAGTTATTTCAAGGGTTCCTCTGTGTTGGTGGGGAAAAAAATATTTTTGTAAAGTTCTGTAATCATATCTGCATATCATTGTGTTAATACATGGATCTCTGGTAGACTCTGCACCTTTTGTTTTACCCCCTGAGGAAGACAGCGAAAGTTGAAACGTGTTGGGGCACTTCTGGGGTACACCCCCCTATCCAACATCTTCTATGTGGTTCTTTGGGGTATTTTGTTCTCAAATATGTGATTGGAATTATACAAGAGACATCATTTTTAAAGTTTGTACCTGTTTTTAATTATTATGTATAATAAACTTTTCATATTTTAATGGTTAGATTATTTTAATAATTAATCAAATTAATTCATAAATAATTAATTATTATTAAAAAAAACCATGAAGTTATACAACTACTTTAACATGAAAGTCCAAAAGTATTCAGTGTGCTTAGCTCAATGTCTAAGTATCTGAAGTCAGACTCTTTGCTAACAGACAGCTGAGTTGCCTGTTGCATGCATGTAGAATCCTGGTTATGCTGCTTTAGGTGTCGCTCCCTGTCACAACTTTATAAATCACCCCCATGAATGTGACCTAAGAGTAACATAGCAGCTAGAAAGACTGCTCTAAGTAAGAAAGGTTCCCTGGTATGTACATACATATTTATTACAAATACGTGATCACTGTCTATGGTTCATGGGAACCATTGACAGCTGAAAAAGAAAAGGAAGAGTCTACTGCTATTGTCCATTCCTACTACAAGGTTGGAATCCCATCTGTGCTCATCAGCTGTTCTCTCCCACAGCTTTTACTATGTATTCTCCCCATCCACTGTCACAGAGCACCCAAGGTCAGGGATATCATGTAATAAAACAAGAAACCAAAAGAGACTACAGAGGGGGGCCTGCAAACATGTAGCCCCATTTTGACGAGTCAAGAGGGCTGCAAGTGTTTTCTAAAACTGAAACAATCCTCTGTGCATGTAAGCGAAATTATGACAGATGTAAAATACCCTCAAATGTGATTGCCTGAATACATGAATTAATGTTGTGTTTGCTTGAATGGGTCGGTGTTATGAAGCCTGTGCTGGAAGTGAGATTAATTAAATGAACCAGGATTTATAGAGGGACAGGGGAAGGGAAGGAGACAGAAGGAACCCAGTCCTATTGTAAGATAGATGGACTTTGTCACTAGTGTAAAACATTGTCTAAGGTAAAAAAAAAAATGAAAATATTAACCCCTTGTGCATGCAACAATAATTAGCAAATGTTAGTAAATTTTAAAACTGCATGACAATTGGAATTTTTATTACAAATTCATTTTTTGGGGTGGAAGGAGAATGGGCATTCATGTTTTGGGGGTGGAAAGCATTAGGGTGGATAGGCTTTATTTAAAGCGACTCTGTCACCGAATTAAAAATAGTAAAAAATGTGTTCCTCACAGAGAAGATATTTAAAACCCACTTCTCATGCTGCGTGCACTGCCACTAGAAGAAATCTCCTGAATTCCTGGTCCGTGTGCAGTGGTCCCTCCAGCTGACCCCTACAAAATTATGGGGCACAGTAATGATGTAGGAGCTACTGGGAGAACATTTTGACTTTTCTCCTACATTCAGTTTTAGTGACATCAAGAGAGAGTGAAGCCTGGTACACATGGGCTGAATATCAGCAGGTATTGGCCGGTTTCTGCTGAACTGGCCGATATCTGCCAATATTCGGCACTCTGGGCTTCGACTTCCGATCCGACTTTGCCCTGCGACCTAATGTCCGACTTCCATGCGACTTAAGTGAATTGGACCTGACTTTGAGAAGATTGCAACTTGTCCTTTGACCAATCAAAACAATTCCTTTGCTTTTGGTATGGATGAAACCTCACACCAAATTTCTAATAGAAAAAAATAAACACGCAGTTTATTTTTTTCTTTTAGAAATTTGGTGTGAGGTTTCATCCATACCAAAAGCAAAGGAATTGTTTTGATTGGTCAAAGGACAAGTTGCAATCTTCTCAAAGTCAGGTCCTATTCACTTAAGTCGCATGGAAGTCGGACATTAGGTCGCAGACCTTTAAGTCTGGCATGGATCTTGAGGGGGAACCCCATGCCCCCCAAAATCCATACCAGACTCTTATCCGATCATGCTGCCTTGGAGGTCAGGAAAGGGGGGGAGACAAGCGAGGGCCCCCCCCAACCATTCCAGGCCACATGCCCTCAACATGGGGGGTGGGTGTTTTGGGGCAGATATGTGACATCACAAGGGGCGGAGTCTCCTGGTGATGTCACCAGGTGGCTATGCCCCATGGCTATATAAGAACTGGCAGACACCGCAGCTGACACAATGCCAGGAGCCAGCGTCGGAGGATGACCTTTTTTTATATTTAGCGGGTTGGCGGTGGCAGAGGAAGAAGACATCGGCGGTGGGAGAACACCAGAGGGAGAAGACATCACTGGAGGGCGAAGACATCACCGGAGGAAGAAGACATCAGCGGAGGGAGAGGACCGGAGGAAGAAGACATCAGCGGAGGGAGAAGACATAACAGAAGGGAGAAGACATCAGCGGAGAAAGAAGACTTTAGCAAAGGGAGAAGACCAGAGGAAGAAGACACATTGGAGCTACGACGGGGGGACATTCTTCATTTTCAATAAAGGACTTGTCAAAAACTGTCTCTTGTTTTTTGTAATACTACACTGCTTTTTGTTGGGTGAATAGGTACCCCATACTCATTCATATGGGGGACCGGGATCCGGAAGCCCCCTTTCTAAAAGGGGGCTTTCAGATTCTGATACGCATCCTGCCCACAGACCCCCACAACAAATGGCCAGGGTTGTGGGGCAGAGTCCCCCCTGCCCCAAAGCACCCACCTCCCTATGTTGAGGGCATGTGGCCTGGTATGGTCCAGGAGGGGGGTTGCTCGGACACCCCTTTTATGACCTGTGAGGTTGCATGCTCGGATAAGGATCTGGTTTGGAATTTGTTAATGATAACAAGAAAAGCAGTAAAATAGATCTCCTGTAGCCAGTAACAATAGAGCCCCCTCCAGCAACAATAGACCCACCCAACAACAATGGACCACCCGAAACAACCCTCCCCCCAGCAGGAACAATAGACCCCCGGCAGCAACAACAGATCTCACCTCAGCCAGCACCAATATACTCTCCAACAGCCTGCAACAACAGACCCCTCCTTCAACAGTAGATCTCTGCTAGCAATAACTGACCCCCAGCAATATAAGACCCACCCCCAGAAACAATAGGTCCCCCACCAGCAACAATAAACCCCCTCCTGTAAAAAAAGAGGTGCTGGAACTGCGGTCCTCTGTGTACCCGCTGAAAAAAATCCCTGCTACCGGATAGAGCAATACTTACACCGAGCACGATAAATAAAATACTGCATATTGTCACAATCTGGTAGTGAAGGGCCAGCACGCTACAAGAGTCTCATTCCCATTATACAGAGCAACATGTTCATTCTCAGAATGATGTCTTAGTACTGCACTAGAGACGCTGCTCTAAACATGTGTCAGAGAGATGGATGGATTTATTAAGTGAGGGAGGCTCATTGTGACAGTCCAGGCTCTGTAATATACAGTTAAAGAGCCTCGTGGAGCAGAGG
Source organism: Lithobates clamitans (assembly GCA_037952925.1). NCBI lineage: Eukaryota > Metazoa > Chordata > Amphibia > Anura > Ranidae > Lithobates > Lithobates clamitans. Next base: position 4,250,142 of record JBBGZY010001206.1, read on the forward strand.
GGATGTGAAAATCAGCGGAAAGGAGAAGCAATATTTGAACTTATCATACTTCTCGCTGGGAGCCTGACAGGGGATGGAGAGTAACACTGAGTAACACTTATCATCAGAGTCAGGCCGAGTGATGTTACGCAGGAAAAGTACTTCATAAGCCATGATTCATAGTTCTTTACTGTGCCACAAGTGAACAATTGCATTGCAATGGACGTTATCTATGTTGTAGAAAGGTTTAAATGTTCTAATAAAACCCCTATTACTTTTTTTGCTACTGTGTATATTACACAAGTTACTTCATACTGAACCTTCTCATAAATGAAAAGTCTTTGTGTCATTTTATGCACTTAAAAAAAATCTTAAAATAAATCTCCCACAAATCTGGTCAATTATGAAAAAAAAAAAGATTTCTTACTTACTGTAAAATTTTTCTTGCAGTCCATTGAAGGTCACGGGTATTTATGATTGTAAGGACATCCAAAATCTGTGTCTCAGTGGGGGTGGACAACAGCCACTGAGAGGTTCAAATGAGATAGGGACCATCCCACAAAAGGATATTGGTGGGAATTAATGCCCTGATCTAGGCTACGTAAAGTGGAGGTCATGCAAAAGCAGGGAAACTGCCAAAACAAATGGGAAGGGTAACAAAGATCGGTCTGGCATTCCAAACAGAGCAGAGAATCAGTGCTAAGGGGAAACTGGTACCCGAATGGGAAGAAAACCAGAATAATAACCAAGTGGGGTCAACAAGGAAAAACTTCACTGAGAAAAACAGAACCCTAAGGGGAAGTTAGACAGACAACCACGTCTAAATGAGAAACCAGCCGGTCACCACAGAAGAGTCAAGGCTAGCATTGCTAACCTTTGACTTCGAGGAAAGGAAAGACCATCATAAAGAATGAGGTTGCCTAATCAGACAACTAATCTTGCAACAAGCCATTGGTGTAAGATCTCTCACATTTCAATGGCTAGAAGGGAATGACCCACCAGGTTGATAGAAACTAAAGAGTACTAAACCTGAATATTCATAAAAGAAAGGGTAAGGTGATAATTGACACCTGAGCAAAAGGTAGGCAGACATGAGGGTATACTGTAAGCCAGACTAGTGTAAAAGAACACCATCAACTTGTTTGTTAGCATGCCTGTTAAGGTGAAGCTTGAAGAATGCAGCGGGTAGCTGTGAGTTTAGCTCAAGGGATCCAGCAGGTAGCTAAGAGTCCAAGAAGTCCAGTGGGATACTGGGAGCTGAGCTTGAAGAATACAGCGGGTAGCTGTGAGTGAAGTTTGAGAAGTCCAGCAGGTAGCTGGGAGCTAAGCTTGAAGATCTACTGTGGGATACTGTGAATGAATGAATGAATGAATGAATGAAAGATTTATAGAGCGCTGCAAATGCGAACCGAATCACCTCAAGGCGCTAATGAGTTTATTGTTGTCAGCTTCCAGAAGAGGAAGGTCTTGAGTTTTTTCCTGAAAACCAGATGGTTTTCTTCCATGCGGATGTGGGGCGGAAGTGCGTTCCATAGTCGAGGCCCTTGGACTGCGAACCTTCGTTCTCCCTTTGCTTTGTAGCAGTATTTGGGAATGAGAAGGAGGTTTTGGTTAGATGATCGAAGATTGCGATTGGGTGTGTAGTGTTTTATTTTCTCTCGAAGGTATTGAGGTGCGTTTCCTTGTATGCATTTGTGGGTGAGGCAGAGGGTCTTGAATGTGATCCGATTCTTTACGGTTAGCCAATGTAGGCTCCTCAGGGATGGGGAGATTGACTCCCAGGGTTTTTTTCCTGGTAACAGTCTTGCAGCCGCATGGGTGCTTTGTGAGTGAAGTTGTTGCTATAGGAGAAAGCAATTGCTACAAGATACGGATCGCTGCATTCAGCTTAAAGGCCCTTTTTCTGTATTGCTGTTTGCCTAGTTCTATTTTTGGTCTGCGGAGTCTGCCAAGTTGCTATTGCATTTGCCTAAGGGTGTCCTGTGCCCTAACCCTCTCTCCCCTGTTCCTGTTAAGAGAAATAAAAACTCTCTTTGTTCATTTTAAAAGTAACTGGTGCCCATTTTTCCATCTTGCACTACACCCACCATGCCTCCCTGATTCCCTGAGTCACTGATTCACTGGAGGTCGGGGAGGCCACCGGGCAGACGCACCGGGTCCCTAGCAACACGGCGCGCGCGCACCCCCTAGACGGCCGGGAAGCCCAGAACGTCATATGACGCCCGCCCAGGATGGGAGATCCTTCCTGCGTCATATTACTATGGGTGGGTAGGGAAGTGGTTAAAGAGGTAGTAAACACCACTTGGACAATTGTACCAACAGATCAGCTTATCATGAAGCTTACCTCTAGGTACAAGGAAAATCTCCTAAACATGCACCGTCTAGGAGATATTCACTGTTTTTGCAGCCAGTGACATCACCGCTGCTGGCGCTCTGAAGGGACGGTATACTCATGCCGTCCATCCAGAGCTCTTTGCTGCGGCGGTGACTCCCATGTGCATGCACGGAAGTGGCGTCATCCTGGCTCAGCCACTCAAATGTCTAGAGCCCGTGAATCCGAAGGAAGACTGGGTAAAGTTGGAAGCCCTGTTAGCGGGGTTTTTTTGTTTTTTTTTTGTAAATTAGATCATGTAGCTACTGTACAATGTCTTTTTAATCCCTCCTGCAAAAACATTAGAATTGATATTTCCATTTATTGGGATGTGTCAAATGGCACAAAAATGCATGAAAACAGTCAAATTGCAACATGAAAAAATTCTCTTAACTGAATCGCAGAGCTGATGGATGGACTACCTTCAAAAAGAGTGCTCAAGCGGTTTACCTGTGGTTAGGGCATGTGGTGTACTACAAAAAGCTACATAAGTGTGAATGGAATACTTTGGCTATATTGTAAACTGCATAACTGGCTTTATATAGTAACTACCAGCTAAATCAGTACCCTCCGCCTCCGCCAGCCACAATCTGTAAAGCTCCCATTGGTGTTAGGCACATCTGAATTCCCTCTAGAACTGGCACACACAGATGTGAGCAAATTAACCAGACTATACTGGTACGTATGAGAATAAGGCGGTGTTGCAATTGCATCAGAAATGGTCCCGTCTGCCCTCGGGGTAAGATTTGGCAAATAAAAATGCTGAGTATCAACACAAGCACTGGGTTCATTTTATACAAAATGCTGTTTTGGCTCCCTGACATAAGGACAAAAAAAAAAGCTTCACGAAATGCAGATGGATCAACGGCAACAAGATCATATGTTTGCCATACAAAAACCATTGTTATGTGAAAAGATATCCGTTCATCCTTTACATCCAGTGTTAATTACAACACTTCCTCTCAACCTATACAAAACTGTTCACTCGGAAAAAAATCTACATGAACTTTCACTGAACACGCAGCTGATATATTTAAGAAGAAAACAGAAACGTTATCCAAGACATGAAATACAAATGGAAATGAACACAAGTGTTTCCCAACATTAATTCAGAACTGGACAATGTATCTGCAAAAACAAAAGGGCATAAACGCTTCACATGGTAATGCACAGAAATGTGATTTTTTTTGCAAACCAGTAATCGGTCATTGGGACAATTTCACATGTACGCCATTTACACACTGGGGATGATTTACTAAAGCCAAATAGACTGTGCACTTTGCAGTTGCTCCAGAGCTTAGTAAATGAGGTAAAAACTTCACTTCGCAAAAAATACCCAATCACATGCAAGGAAAATATTTAAAAAATGCATTTTTCCTTCCACATGATTGGATGATGGAAGTCAGAAGAGCTTCTGTTTATTTACTAAGTTCTGGAGCAACTGCTCTTGCAGAGTGCAACTGCACTTTGCAAAGTGCAGTTGATTTGCCTTTAATAAATCATCCCCATTGTGTCCCTGGCTGATTACCAGTTTAATGCTTATAGGGTAATAATGGCTATTGTTGGGTTATTTATGTCATTATTAGAGATGAAAAGACCAATGGAAAAAAATGATTCCACACTGACAAGAGGCAAGTGCAAAGATCAGTGGTTGTCAACTTGAAAATGTATAGAGGACCTCAAGAGCAGTCCCCAACACTTCCAGGAGGTCGCACAATAGCAGCGCATTTTTGCGTCTAAATGCCCAAAAATATTTGTCCTGAGTGCATTAATAACTCCCAAACTTACTGTCAGTGGGCACAATAGTAACTCCCACCATTGGTTTAAAGTGATTGTAAAGGATCATTTTTTTTTTTTTTTTAAATAACAAACATGTCATACTTACCTCCACTGTGCAGCTTGTTTTGCAAAGAGTGGCCCCAAACATCCTCTTCTGGGGTCCCCCACCGGCTATTTCCCGCATTAGATAACCCCCTAGGAGAAGTGCTCTCCCGAGGGAGTTACCTTGCTGGCACGCTCCCGAGTCCAGCATTTGCATCCACAGACACCAATGCCGGACTTGGCCCCGCCCCCGCATCATTGGATTTGATTGACAGCAGCGGGAGCCAATGGCTGCGCTGCTATCAACCTATCCAATCAAGAGCCGAGAACCCCGGGCAGAGGGACAGCGCGTTCCCGCCGGGTCAAGTTCCAGGGCTCAGGTAAAAAAAACGGGGGGCTGGGGGGTCGGTGACTGCCAGGTGTTTTTTCACCTTAATGCATAGGATAGGTAAACACAATAATAGCCATCAGCACCGACTGATGTCAGTACTATTACCCCCCACACACATTGGTGGCACTGGCAGTGAAATCTGAACACCCACATTGGCATCAGTGGACATATGTACACATATATTGGTGGTTAGTGGAACTGAACGTAAACCCCCCTTCCCCCCTTCCCCCCCCCCCCCATTGGTTGGCACTGGCTGTGAAAGTTAATGCCATCATAACCCCCCCCCCCCCCCCCCCCGCATGAGGTTACTGGCAGTGAAATTTAACTGCCCCTTCATCACCTTAGGCAGGCCATACATGGGTCAAATTTAGAAAGAATTTTCTTTAGAAATCCTTAGAAAATCTTATCTGGGCTGCAGCAACAGCCGATTTTCGTGCGGCCATCGAATTTGAGTAATCGGACATGTTGGGAATTTTTGGAAAAATTACCGATTTTCTAATAAATGATGGGAGAATCGTGTGAGAAATGTAATCGAAAAAGAGATGCGCATGTGCAAGAAAAGAAAATTCCTGGAAAGAAAAGAGGATTCCTGGCCATGAAAATTCTTTTCTGTAGCAACATGAGGTGAAATTGAAGGCTTGGTTGGCCGAATTTCGAAATCAATGGTGGCACCATCGGATCACAAAACGCACAAAATTTGTGATTTTCAAAAGAAAATTATTTTGAACCGAGCGTCTGATTTTTGTCAAAAGGCGTGTGCCAGGACCTTGTCTTGCATACTAACATTACACAAATTGTCGTGCCACAAACATGAATGTAGTGACTTACTACAAGGAATTTCAGCTCTTGAGCACCACCCTTTGGGCCCCTTCTGCTAATTTCGTGTTTGGTAATCATTGATTCCGAGCATGCATGTTTGTACTTTTGACTTTTTTGTGACGGATTTGTGTACTGACCATCCGAAAATCTGACAAAAACTTACTAGCCTCTCATCCAACATCTGTTGCCAGAAAATTGGAAAATAATTGTCAAAAGGAGCATATTAACGGTAAGAATTTCAAACAACAATCTGTCAGAAGACAATCCCCTTCCGAAAATCGAACCGTGTGTACGAGGCTTTAGGCTTGGTTCACACTGCAGCAACTTGGGATCTGACTTGTGAAACCCCAAGTCGCATGAAATGTGAAATCCCATGTTAGTCAATGAAAGCTGTCTTAAAGTGATTGTAAACCCTTTACAACCACTTTTCGCTACAGGTAAGCCTATAATAAGGCTTACCTGTAGCTACCCGGGATATCTCCTAAACCTGCACAGTTTAGGAGATATCCCCTGTATTTGCATGTGCCAACGTCATCGGCACATGCGCACTGAAGCAATGGCAGTACGTGCCGTTGCTTCAGTTAGACTGTGCCGTTACCGGCGGCTCCCGTGCCCATGTGCGGGAGTGACGTCATTGTGGCTCCGGCCAATTGCAGCGCCTGAGCCCACGATAACCGGAAGCAACTCCGGGAGCAGTGAATAAGGACAGCTGCGGGGGCTTCGATCTAAGGTAAGTAATACATAATGAGCTAGTGTGCTATGCATACTAGCTCATTATGCCTTTATCTTGCAGGTTTTATTTATTTTATTTTTTTTCAAAGTGGGTTTACAACCACTTCAATTAGCACTACCGAAGTAGCTCCGACTTTAGAAAAGGTTCCTGCATTACTTCAAGATGACTTCAATCAGACTTGTGTTGTTCTAGCAGACTAGTTGTTTCAGCCCTAGTATACTGTATACTATATTATTTTGGGGGTTTTTTTTGTTGTTTTTTTAATCAAAAGCAGAATTCATCTTTACTGTGTTGTAAGATGGAGCCTCTTTAGGTGATTCAGCTCTCAGTACCTTTTTTCTGAGCACTGGTTTTTAGTCTGTTTGGATTTTCCAGCCCAAGTTTACAAAAATATAAAGTACACAAGAACCACATTGATCAGAAGGTATATCAGTATAATGTTTTTACATGATTTTATGAGTTACAGCAATTAATGACGGGAGAGGACTGGGACTTCGGGCTCAATGGGATAGCCAAGCCGGCTTCCGGTTAGCATGCATTTTCAATATGACCTTGCACTCATAGGTATGAATGACATTTAATATAAAACAATTAGGTGGAAAAATTGAGAATTTGGAATACATGAATTAGTTATGGGTATTGGATATCTATGTATGTTGTCAACAGTCACTTTCTGTTTGTGAGAGCTTTCTGAGCCCCCTCCTCTCTCATTCATTTGCAGTCGTTAATGTAGTGCTCACTTTTGGTTCCCTCTAGGCCTCAGTAACACTCCCCATCAGACTTGAGACTGGCTGCGTTTAATAGGCAGCGTAAATAGAAGTTAGTGTACCGTTCACTAACATCTCTATCTATTGTCCGGAGATTAAATACATGCCACAACTGGTTCACGCTTCATCTGCCTGCAAACCTTGTTTCACTGCTCCCGACTCTGACTGTGGAGAAATATTAAATTAATTTGCAGGTTGCAAGTAAGAAGCAAGAAAGGAAAAAAAAGAGAGCGAGAGCTTTCTACTTCGGGCCATCTGAAGACAACATTAATCATACTGTAGTGCCAGCAGAATTTCAGAGTGACTACAAGACAGTCTCATGTCAGTCTGGATCCACAAAGGTTCCAACCCATTAAAGGCACACTCCGGTCAAACATGAAAGTTGGCCAAGTCAACTGTTATCTCTGTACTAATTATTTGCATTATATCTAAATGCTAATCCCTATGACTGCTGATAATACCCCTCCCTACAACTCCATGTCCATGAGCCTACAAATCTTCCATGCAATTCATGCATCTTCCAACATTCTAGTGTTGCAAGCGTAGCATTATATATCTTAAAATGTATTCCTATTCTAACTGAACATGTCTTTAACCACTTGCCTACTGGGCACTTAAACCCCCTTCCTGCCCAGGCCAATTTCCAGCTTTCCGCGCTGACAATTGCGTGGTCATGCTACACTGTACCCAAATTAAATTTTTAGCATTTTTTTCACACACATAGAACTTTCTTTTGGTGGTATTTAATCACTACTGGGGTTTTTATTTTCTGCTAAACAAACAAAAAAAGAACCAAAATTTTGGAAAAAAAAACCCAGGTTTCATAGTTTGTTATAAAATTTTGCAAACAGGTAATTTTTCTCCTTCATTGATGTGCGCTGATGAAGCTGCACTGATGGGCAATGATAGGCTGCACTGATAGGCGGCACTGATGAGCACTGATGAGACGGCACTGGTGGGCACTAATAGGTGGCATTGATAGGTGTCACTAATGGGTGGCACTGATAGGTGGCACTTATAGTTACTGGTAGGTGACACTGATAGGCAGCACTCATGATGAGGCACTGATGGGCACTGATCAGCACTAATACGTGGCACTGGTGGGCATTGATAGGTGGCACTGGTAGATGGCACTGGTGGGCACTGATAGGAAGCACTGATTTGCATTGGTAGGTGGCACTCGTGGGCACTGGCAGGTGGCACTGGTGGGCACAGATGAGGCGGTGGTGGCTCTCCATGTTCGGGACCAATGTTCCTCTGACAGAAGCCGGTGATTGGGGCTTTTTTCCTCCTCACGCTGTCAGCGATTGCTGGCTCTGTTTACATCACGTGATGAGCTGTCATTCTCTGACAGTTGATCATGTGGTAAGGGGTCGGGACCGGCCCCTTACTCCAATCTATGATCAGCCGAGTCTCATGAACTTACTGATCACAGAGCGCGCCGTGCATGCCCCACATGCTGCTTATGCACGGGAGGACTTACATGTACACCCTCCCGGCAATTTAGGCCTGCGCTGTAGCCATCTTTCGGCTATAGCGTCGGCACGAAGGGGTTAATCAATCAAATGATATATATACCCTTAATACTCCTCTACTGTAGTGCTCTGGAAGTACCACTTAAAAGAGAAGCTGCAGACTGTTTTCAGCCTGGTTGCAAGTGATCATGGGAAAAATAATAAAACTCAGCTTAGGCTCCATTCACATTATTGTGTCTCCAAAGTCACACGATTTCCAGTGCAACTTTGGAGCGTGACTTTGATGTGACTTTGATCCAACTTTACATTCTCTGGACCAAAGTCACACCAAAGGTCACAACAAAGTAGTGCAGGCATCTTTTCAAAGTCGCCTCGACTTTAAGTCGCGCCAATTTGAACGGGCACCATTGAAAAGAGTAGACTGCGACTTGTCATGCAACTTTTATGTCCAAAGTCACATGACAAGTCGCACAAGTGTGAATGGAGCCCTATAAATGGCGACTGCGACTTTGTATTAAATGTGACCAATTGCCTTCTTTGGGACACAGTATCCAAAAGACCATTGGAAGCAGGTACCTTAAAAGCTGCTTTAACACAGCATGCCCCCATCCAGCTTATCCTGTTTAGAGCTGCCTCTCTGTAAATAAATTTTTAGATCAGTACACCAGATCATCAGATGTGGGAACTGTGACAGACATAACCGGGACATGGTCTTTTGAAGGGGACTGCAGGGTAGACACTTCCATACTGACTATGGGCCCTGGCATTTGAGGGAGCTACATGCATTCAGGATGATGTCCTGTTATATCATGCAAGATGACATTAATACATTTAACAGTAAAGGAAGCCATGATGGCCTTTGCCAACTTGAAACTCAGTGTGAAGATGTATGTGAAAAGAAAGCTAGGTAATGAGATGTGGACACCCCTGGGTCTTCTTGAATATTGGCACCAAACTGTCTGGGTGGGCACTGACCAGTCACCTAGGCTTGTCTAGGTGACTAGTTGTTAATTAGCTTACTGTTTAATTAGATTACTGTTTATGTTGACTTTTCCTTAGATGTGCTAGTGATATTACTGTTTAACGTTTGCATTGTTTAGGATAATGTGATCAAGCTCGAACCTGGTTTTGTGTGGTATATATGCTGTGTAAATTTACAATAAAGTCAGTTCCAGTTTGCACCTAAGCTAGTGTCAACTAGTTCTTGTGTGCAATGCTCAGCTATAATACCTGGTTCCAGAGTGGAGGAAGCTGTATCTTGGCGGAAGCACCCAGGTGGGGTGCCAGGCTGTCCATTACAGGAACTTTTTAGAAGATAAATGGTCCACCCAATGCAAGCGCTGAACTGATGATGGAGATTTCAATTATCTTCTATGTAGATCCACTGTCTTAAGACATCATACTCTTTTACTGAATACCTTCTGATTACAGAAAGATTTAGCATAGAGATACATAAGAAGGGAAGTCATATTGGTTTGTGTCAATTTTATCTTAATATTGCAATAAAGATAACATATATGGGCTCTTGCATTCAGTCATGTACACTGCTCAAAAAAATGAAAGGAACACTTTGAAAACACATCTGATCTCAATGGGGAAAAACATCATGCTGTATATCTATACTATATCTATAAAAAAGAGCCCAAAATACATCCCTGAGAATTACAGATCAGTTAGCCTAACATCAATAGTATGCAAGCTCTTGGAGGGGATGATAAGGGACTATATACAAGATTTTAGTAATGAAAACTGTATCATTAGCAGTTATCACCATTCATAAAGAATCGTTCTTGTCAAACCAATCTATTAACCTTCTATGAGGAGGTGAGCTGCCATCTAGATAAAGGAAGGCCCGTAGATGTGGTGTATCTGGATTTTGCAAAAGCATTTGGCACAGTTCCCCAATAAAAGTTTAGTGTACAAAGTAAGGTCCGTTGGCATGGACCATAGGGTGAGTACATGGATTGAAAACTGGCTACAAGGGCAAGTTCAGAGGGTGGTGATAAATGGGGAATTCTCGGAATGGAGTGGGAAGTGGGGTCCCCCAGGGTTCTGTGCTGTGACCAATCCTTTTTAATTTGTTCATTAACGACCTGGAGGATGGGGTAAACAGCTCAATCTCTGTATTTGCGGACGATTCTAAGCTAAGCAGGGCAATAACCTCTTCGCAGTATGTGGAAATCTTGCAAGAAGATCTGAACAAATTAACGTTGTGGTCAAATACTGGGCAAATGAGGTTTTAATGTAGAAAAATGTAAAATAATGCATTTGGGTGGCAAAAATATGAGTGGAATCTACTCACTAGGGGGCAAACCTCTGGGGGAATCTAGGATGGAAAAGGACCTGGGGGTCCTAGTAGATGCAATGCCAAGCTGCTACTAACAAAGCAAACAGAATATTGGCATGCATTAAAAAGGGGATTAACTCCAGAGATAAAACAAGAGTATGCTGTCCCGTTCTGGGCACCAGTCCACACATTGGTTGGCACTGGCTGTGAAAGTTAATCCCATCATAACCCCCCCACCCCAACCCCCCCCCCCCCGCATGAGGTTACTGGCAGTGAAATTTAACTGCCCCTTCATCACCTTAGGCAGGCCATACATGGGTCAAATTTAGAAAGAATTTTCTTTAGAAATCCTTAGAAAATCTTATCTAAGAATTTTACGTTTGTATTTCACACCATTATTGGGCTGCAGCAACAGCCGATTTTCGTGCGGCCATCGAATTTGAGTAATCGGACATGTTCGGAATTTTTGGAAAAATTACCGATTTTCTAATAAATGATGGGAAAATCGTGTGAGAAATGTAATCGAAAAAGAGATGCGCATGTGCAAGAAAAGAAAATTCCTGGAAAGAAAAGAGGATTCCTGGCCATGAAAATTCTTTTCTGTAGCAACATGAGGTGAAATTGAAGGCTTGGTTGGCCGAATTTCTAAATCAATGGTGGCACCATCGGATCACAAAACGCACAAAATTTGTGATTTTCAAAAGAAAATTATTTCGAACCGAGCGTCTGATTTTTGTCAAAAGGCGTGTGCCAGGACCTTGTCTTGCATACTAACATTACACAAATTGTCCTGCCACAAACATGAATGTAGTGACTTACTACAAGGAATTTCAGCTCTTGAGCGCCCCCCTTTGGGCCCCTTCTGCTAATTTCGTGTTTGGTAATCATTGATTCCGAGCATGCGTGTTTGTACTTTCGACTTTTTTGTGAAGGATTTGTGTACTGACCATCCGAAAATCTGACAAAAACTTACTAGCCTCTCATCCAACATCTGTTGCCAGAAAATTGAAAAATAATTGTCAAAAGGAGCGTACTAACGGTAAGAATTTCAAACAACAGTCTGTCAGAAGACAATCCCCTTACGAAAATCGAACCGGCTTTAGGCTTGGTTCACACTGCAGCAACTTGGGATCTGACTTGTGAAACCCCAAATCGCATGAAATGTGAAATCCCATGTTAGTCAATGAGAGCTGTCTTAAAGTGGTTGTAAACCCTTTACAACCACTTTTCGCTACAGGTAGGCCTATAATAAGGCTTACCTGTAGCTACCCAGGTTATGTCCTAAACCTGCACGGACATCATCGGAACATGCGCACTGAAGCAATGGCAGTATGTGCCGTTGCTTCAGTTAGACTGTGCCGTTACCGGCGGCTCCTGTGCCCATGTGCGGGAGTGACGTCATTGTGGCTCCGGCCAATTACAACGCCTGAGCCCACGATAACCGGTAGCAACTCCGGGAGCGGTGAATGAGGACAGCTGCGGGGGCTTCGATCTAATGTAAGTAATACATAATGAGCTAGTATGCTATGCATACTAGCTCATTATGCCTTTATCTTGCAGGTTTTATTTATTTTTATTTTTTTCAAAGTGGGTTTACAACCACTTCAATTAGCACTAGCGAAGTAGCTCCGACTCGGTTCCTGCATTACTTCAAGATGACTTCAATCAGACTTGTGTTGTTCTAGCAGACTAGTTGTTTCAGCCCTAGTATACTGTATACTATATTATTTTGGGTTTTTTTTTGTTGTTTTTTTTAATCAAAAGCAGAATTCATCTTTACTGTGCATTTGGCACAGTTCCCCAATAAAAGTTTAGTGTACAAAGTAAGGTCCGTTGGCATGGACCATAGGGTGAGTACATGGATTGAAAACTGGCTACAAGGGTAAGTTCAGAGGGTGGTGATAAATGGGGAATTCTCGGATTGGAGTGGGAAGTGGGGTCCCCCAGGGTTCTGTGCTGTGACCAATCCTTTTTAATTTGTTCATAAACGACCTGGAGGATGGGGTAAACAGCTCAATCTCTGTATTTGCGGACGATTCTAAGCTAAACAGAGTATGCTAAGAGTATGCTGTCCCGTTCTGGGCACCAGTCTTCAGGAAGGATGTGCTGGAAATGGAGCGAGTACAAAGAAGGGCAACAAAGCTAATAAAGGGTCTGGAGGATATTAGTTATGAAGAAAGGTTGCGAGCACTGAACTTATTCTCTCTGGAGAAGAGACGCTTGAGAGGGGGTATGATTTCAATTTACAAATACCATACTGGTGACCCCACAATAGGGATAAAACTTTTTCGCAGAAGGGAGTTTAATAAGACACGTGGCCACTCACTAAAATTAGAAGAAAAGGGGTTTAACCTTAAACTGAGTAGAGGGTTCTTTACTGTAAGAGCGGCAAGGATGTGGAATTCCCTCCCACAGGCGGTGGTTTCAGCGGGGGGGCATCAATAGTTTCAAAAAACGATTAGATAAGCACCCGAACCACTGCAACATACAGGGATGTACAATGTAATACTGACATATAATCACACACATAAGTTGGACTGGATGGACTTGTGTCTTTTTTCAACCTCATTACTATGTAACTATGTAACATCGCTTGATGGAAATTAAAATGATCAACCTACAGAGGGCTGAATTCAAAGACGAAAATCAAAGTGAAAAAATTATGCAGCAGGCTATTCCATTTTGCTGAAATTTCATTGCAGCAACTCAAAATGTTACTCAGTAGTTTGTATGCCCCCAACAAGCCCCCCCCCCCCGTGCTTGTATGCCTGACAATGTTGGGGTATGCTCCTAATGAGACAACGGATGGTGTCCTGGTGTATTTACTTCCAGATCTGAACCAGGGCATCACTGAACTCCTGAACAGACTGAGGTGCAACCTGCCGTCGTCTGATGGACCGAAACATAATGTCCCAGAGGTGTTCTATTAGATTTACGTCAGGCGAGCACGGGGGCCATTCAATGCTATTAATTCCGTCATCCTCCAGGAACTGGCTGTATACTCTCACCACATGAGGCCAGGCCCCAGGACCCACAGCACTAGCGTAGGGTCTGACAACGGGTCCAAGGATTTCATCCCAATACCTAATGGCAGTCAGGGTGCCATTGTCTAGCCTGTAGATGTCTGTGCGTCCCCCCATGGATATGCCTCCCCAAATCATCACTGACCCACCACCAAACCGGTCATACTGAACGATGTTACAGGCAGCATAACATTCTCCACGGCTTCTCCAGTCCCTTTCACGTCACATGTCACATGTGCTCAGGGTGAACCTGCTCTCATCTGTGCAAAGCACAGGACGCCAGTGGCGGACCTGACAATTCTGGTGTTCAATGGCAATCGAGCTCCATGGTGTCAGGCAGCGAAAAAGGAGCCTACTAGAGGATGTTGGGCCCTCAGGCCACGCTCATGCAGTCTGTTTACGATTGTTTGGTCAGAGGCATTCACACTGGTGGCCTTCTGGAGGTAATTTTGTAGGGCTCTGGCAGTGCTCATCTTGTTTCCTCCTTGCAGAAAGGAGCAGATACCGGTCCTGCTGATGGGTTAAGGACCTTCTACGGCCCTGTCCTGGAGTAACTGCCTGTCTCCTAGAAACACCTCCATGCTCTCGAGACTATGCTGGGAAACACAACAAACCTTCTGGCAATGGCATGTTCTTATGTGCCTTCCTGGAGGCGTTGGACTGCCTGTGCAACCTCTATAGCAGGCACGACTAAATGGCAGGCCAAATGCGGGCCGTATCACTCTCCCATTCAGACCGTCACAGTACTGCCATTTTGGAGCCTTTTCTTCCCCCTGCCATCGCTCTGTAATCCTCACAGAGTCGACAACGGGGGAGCAGGACGGCTCTGAATGGGGGCAGAGCGGCCCAAGGTTAACAAACAAATGATTGGCTGCTAGAATGAAGGACGGTCCTAGCAGCCAATCACTATCTTGCAACTCCCGTCCCCATCCAGATATGCTGAGCCTCCCTCTGATCTGTCTGTGTAAGGTAGGACAGTGAGGTGGGTGAGGTTAAACAGGGCTGAGGACTGAATGTGGGGAGAAGATGACAATGATTGCAGTAATGTGGGGGGAGGGGCTGAGGACATCAACGTGGGGGAGCTGAGGACTGTAATGTGGGGGAGCTGAGGACTGGAGTGTGGGGGAGCTGAGGACTGGAGTGTGGGGGAGCTAAGGACTGGAGTGTGGGGCAGCTGACAACTGGAATGTAGGGGAGCTGAGGACTGGAGTGTGGTGGAGCTGAGGACTGGAGTGTGGTGGAGCTGAGGACTGGAGTGTGGTGGAGCTGAGGACTGGAGTGTGGGGGAGCTGAGGACTGGAGTGTGGGGGAGCTGAGGACTGCAGTGTGGGGGGAGCTGAGGACTGGAATGTGGGGGGGGGGGCTGAGGACATTAAAGTGGGGGGAACTGAGGACTGTAATGTGGGGGGGCTGAGGACATTAAAGTGGAGAGGAGAAGACTGTAATGTAGGGAGGGGGGCTGAGGACATTAAAGTGAGCGGGCTGAGGACTGTGATGTGGGGGACTGAGGACATTGATGTAGAGAAGCTGAGGACCTGCATTAAGTGCTGAGGATCTGTGCATGTGCATTAAGTGCTCATGTCGTGGGTAGATCAGCCCAATTTAGTGGGCTGCACTACCCACAAGAAACAGAGAGAAAAAGGTCCTTGACCTTTTTTTCCAAAATTGCATCGCACCAAGCCTCATGTTGCTGCAGCATTATGCGGTTTTGCGCACGCGAAAATGCGCGACAGGGAACCGACACGATATTTGGACCTCTTCTAGAAGAAAATTTTACTGCCTGGACCTCGTGAATTTTAATTTAATACCTCTGCTCTATAGGGTCAAGGTATCACCTCATGCTACCAGTAGTGACACTGACCCTAGCAAAATGCAAAATCAGTGAAAAACAATGAGAAAAGATGAGTAGGGGAAAAAAAAGTCAGTGGCTTCCACCTGTAAAACCATTCCTGTTTTGGAGGTCATCTCATTGTTGCACATCCAGTGCACCTGTTGTTAATTTCATTAACACCAAAGCAGCTGAAACTGATTAATTGGTTCCCGACCGGCTCACACAGATATACTGTATAGCTCCCCTGTGCGAAATCCCGTATGGGTACGTCCATTCCTTTAGCGGCCACCAGAGGGTGTACACGCCCCCGTTGCGCGGCATGGAACCCGATACGTGTGGCCGGCGGGCTCGATCGCCGCCGGCCACGCGTGATTGCGTGCACGAGCACCAGCACGGGGATTTGTGTGTAAACACACAAATCCCTGTGCTGTCAGAGGAGAGGAGCCATATCATTTGTTCCTACTAAATAATGTCTCCTCTCCTAGTCAACCCTATCCCCCCACAGTTAGAACACACTGAGGGAACACACAATTAACCTCTTGATCGCCCCCTAGTGTTAACCACTTCCCTGCCAGTGACATTTACACAGTAATCAGTGCATTTTTCTAGCACTGATCGCTGTATAAATGCCAATGGTCCCAAAAAAGTGTCAAAAGTCTCCCATCTGTCTGTTACAATATTGCAATACCGCTAAAAATCGCAGATCACCGCCATTACTAGTAAAAAAAAAAAAAAAAATTATAAAAATGCCATAAATCTTTCCTATAGTTTGTAGAAACTATAACTTTTGCTCAAACCAATCAATATACCCTTATTGCGATTTTTTTTACCAAAAATATGTAGAAGAATATATATTGGCCTAAACTGATGAAGAAATTCGTTTTTGTTTTTTTTTTTAATTTGGGGGATATTTATTAAAGCAAAACGTAAAAATTATAGGTTTTCCTTTTAAAAATGTTGCTCTTTTTTGTTTATAGCGCAAAAAATAAAAAAGGGTGATCAAACACCACCAAAAGAAAGATCTATTTGTGGGGAAAAAAGGACGCAAATTTAGTTTGGGTACAGCGTTGAACGCCCGCGCAATTGTCAGTTAAAGCGAGGCAGTGCCAAATTGTAAAAAGTCTTCCTGGTCAGGAAAGGGGTAAAATCTTCCGGGACCGAAGTGGTTAACAACCCCTCTCTGTTACTTAACTGACCTGATCAATATCCCAGGAGTTTCATTTACTTGATGCTATGCTCTAATTAAAACGTGTTCCTTTATTTTTTTTTGAGCAGTATACATACAGGTTATATTATATTTAAAGTGCAAATCAAGTTTTAGGCCTCATCAGTGTTTTGTTCATAATATGCAAGTATTCACGGTACTTGCACATTATGGCACACTTACCTTGTAAAGTGATCTCTCCAGTGCAACAAGATGCGCAGTCTCCCTTGTCGCTGGTGCTTCCATCTTCTACCCTCCACCCTCTCTTGTCCTGGGTTCAGGAGTCATGGAATGTTTTGATTGGCCAGGATGACTTAATTCCTGCAAATGTGCATGGCAGTTTGTTTATCTTGGCACTCTACCCCTGTCAGGATTGTACACTGTGCTGCAGTGTACAATTTGCAAAAAACTGCTAGCAGGCAGAAGAAAGATTTTTTGGCAGAGGAGAGCTGGCCATAGATGGAGCAAAATTCAGTGGGTTCAGCAGGGATCGGCAGAATTTTGATCCATGCACGGCTGCTCCCACTCGACGGAAGTTGATTCGACGATCAACCTCTGTTGGAATTTTCCAGCCACTGATCATTGTATTCTGAGAGTGGGGAATCCTTGCTGTCAGAATACAATGAGGGGGATTCAATAAAGCTGCTGCGCCACTTTTCTGGTGTTAATCCCTCTTGTTATGTATTGTGCCAAATTCATGAAGCATTTGCGACATTTTGGTTCTGACTGCGACTCTTGCACCAAATTCAAGTAGTTTCAAAATGTGCCAATTTTACATTGTGTTGCATTGAATGCGGCACTTTTTATTGTGTCGCATTGAATGAGCCAAAATGTAAAAAGTGGGGCTTCTCTCTTCTGGCGTATAGAGAGAAAAACTGTCTCAGAGAGATTTTGCGAAAGTGTCTCGAGTGCATTCTAAAAGTGGCGCAGCATGAGCTAAATTCAAGTACAAGTTCTGGACAGGTACATGAATTTGGTGCATTCTTCACCACTTTTAAAATGCACGATGGAAAACTTTCGCAAAATCTTTCTGCGCCAGTCTTTATGAGTTTCAGGGAATCTCAGTGGGAAGGGTTCCTCTATCCAATTCAACTGTGTGATCTATATACGGCCAGCCTTATGGCTAGTACACACTATGAGAAAATCGGACAAAAAATTCCATACGAGGCACAATCGTTCAAATTTTTGAACAGTGTGTGCTGACACCTTGGGAAACCCAGGGGCAAGTAAAGCTAGGACCCAGGGGGTGGGGAGGGTGTCCAATGTTAGGTCACCTTTTGCATTTTTTTCTGTAAAGGTGATCTAACTCCAGGTGAAATGCTAAACAAGGAACAGGATTGGGTAATACAGGCAAGCATCTCCTTATAGAGCTCTCCCCCCCAACCCCCAACAGTGGACAGCCCTCCCCCCACCCAACTTCCCCCCCAGTACAGAGCGCCCCCCAGAACAGAGGTCTTCTACGCCCCCATCCCCCAGTACAGAACTCTACCCCCCCTTTTTTATCCCACAGTACAGAGCCCTCGTCCTCAGTACAGAGCTCCCCCACTATTCACCTGAAAGTACCAGGGAGATGTCCCCGGTGAGTGCTGCAGGAGATCAGCCAGACTGGTGTGGCTCAACTCGCCTGAGCTGCTGGAATAGGCACACTGTTACAGGTAAACACAGAAGCCAGCAGAGGAAGTAGTGCAGGAAGCTTCCTTATTGGCTTCTGTGTTTACCGGTGACAAGTCGATGAGGACAGGACAGTGCCAAAGTACTGCCAAGATATGGCTGACAAAAAGCCCTGAAAAGGGTAATCCCTACACTCTACATCTGCCAGTGTGTTCCTTTCAACACATGGACATGCAGCACACCCGCGTACACAGGTACCTTTAATATGTACATTTTAAACACATTAAGGGTTAAAGTGACACTAAAAACTCACATTTTTTATAAAATAAATGATATGCAATATGTCTAAATATAAGTATAATGTACAAAAAAGAAGCCTGAAAACAACAGTAAAAGACTTTTAAAAGTATAAAAACACACACAAAATAGCCAGGGTATGCATAATATTTTGAAATGCTGGATGTAACAAAGTGAGTTTAGTGTCACTTTAGTGTCAACAGGCATTCTAGTCAAATGCTGAATTTTCTATTCAAACACACGCAGCTTCTGACCTGCTATGCCTGCAGTTCAAACAGAGTGTTTAATGCAGCGTGCACACGAGTGGACTTTACGGCAGACTTGGTCCGGCGGACAATTCGATCGTGTGTGGGCTCCAGCGGACTTTTTTTCCCCAAAAGTTTGACGGACCTAGAAATGAAACATGTTTCAAATCTTTCCGAGTCCGGTCGAAAAGTCTGCTCGTCTGTATGCTAGTCCGACGGACAAAAACCGACGCTAGGGCTATTGGCTACTGGCTGTGAACTTCCTTATTTTAGTCCGGTCGTACGTCATCACGTACGAATCCATCGGACTTTGGTTGATCGTGTGTAGGCAAGTCTGTTCATTCGAAAGTCCGTCGAAAAGTCCACCGGACCTAGTCCATCGAAAAGTCCACCCATGTGTATGTGGCATAAGAGGACATGCGGCATCCAAAGAGACACAGCGCAATGCAAAGCAGGTCAAATGCAGCCTCTGAACTGCCATTTGTACTGTTCAGCTACTGACCAGCACTTGAGGTGCATGCAAACCTGAAGTGACTAGACAGATGTCCTTGGATTTGCCACATATCTCTAAATAGCACATATAAATGGGCATATGGCAGATGTTATGTCTTAGGGCAAGTTCACACCAGGAATCACAAGGGAACATGCTGTGCGATTCTGTGTGACTCACATACAGTTCAGTGCAGTGCAATTAAAGCACATTTATTTTGAATGGGCTGAAATCGCATTGCACCAAAATGAGTGCATGGGCTATTTTTGGAAACTCACTGCATGGTACTTCTGTACCATGTGATCCGGTGCGGGAAAAGGCACTGTATTTGCAACCTGTGTTTGGGGTGTCATTAACTTAATAACAGATCGCAACTGTAGTGCTTTTGAACGCGGTGCAGGAAACCTGCACGGTGCGCGGGTTTCCCACACCTCATTGTGGTGTGAACTGGCCCTTATAGAAGGGCTTAGGTGGCTGAGAATATCTGTGAGCTGGTTAAAGCCATTAAAACTAGGGGGGCTTTAACAGTGTGATGGTTCATTTTTGCAAAAGCTCATACAACCTTTAGGTTTAGATTCAAAGTAACCTTCGCAAAAAGAAACATGTAATAAATATACATGGTTTTGAATAAAACCTGAAGATGTGGTCGTAAAAATTCAAGCAATAGAAGATGTGCATTAGCCAGTTTAAAACAGGATGAAGAATTAGAGATGGTATAATAATATGGCCATGGTTTAACAGCGTTGTAAGATGTTTTTGGCAGATTACTCTAACAAGCACCCCTATCCCATATTTAAGTTATACTAAGGTTGCCTATACAATATAGTTTTCTCTGGAAAGGTTTTCACCCAGCTGGAATAAAACTGTAGCTGGGAGTTCCAAAAAAAAGGCAGTGTATAACAAAGATTTGAAACCTTGCAAGAATGAATAGTAAAAAAATTATATTCAGAAATAAAATGCTATTTTTCGTGCACATAAACACATTACGAGGGTTTATGTATCATATATTTGATTGGCTAACATCAGGATCTTGGCCTGATGAAGCAAGGGGGAGAACTGCAGCAGCGGGGACTGGTCCTAGAGATGCACAGGAGTGAGGATCTGATAAATAAATCTTCTTTTCCATACATCTAAGAATTGGTGATCTGCAATTTAATCAAATTTTTCTTTTTGGGTTTAATACTGCTTTAAGTTAGAAGAAAGCTTTAGGAATAACCTAGATTCCTTCTTCAGGTTTTATAAAGTTAACCAATAAAATGTATCACATAAACACCAAACTTTCTGCAATAATTGATAATTAACATGGCACAACACTCTATTACTGCAAGGGAAAAAATAATAAAATTCCAGATGGAGGACGCTGCAAATTGCCTAATCATGAGCAATGCTGACACTGATTAACAGTGGACTGTTAATAACATTGTTCTCACTCATACATACATAAGGTGCTTATTAAACAGCAGAACCAAAAACACATGTATCATGCATATATGGTGTACGTTGCTCTTCATTGCACATCCTCATTGCCTTTTTGCAGTGCTTTATTAAATGCGTCTGACTGCGTGCTAAGTGATAATGCATTGCAGGTACAAGCTTTAATCGCTATCTACTAGGGTAGTGCATTGAAGGGCAATCTATAAGCTCATATACTGTAAAGATGGCACAGGCTGCTGTACTGGTAGAGTGACTAGCTTTCCATTCCATCACTGAGCAATGACTTGCTGAGCACCCTGACAGTGAACCATTTAAGAGCTGTAACATGATGATGTGGCTAATTAAACAAGTGAGAAATGGTAAGATCAGAGATTGTTACATTTCCTGCTGCTAAGTTAAAAGAATTTGCAGAGTGAACACCCAGCGCATTAGGCCGTTTTTAAGTAAAATATCTCCCATTAATAAGCACATCGTGTTTCAACAAGTTAAACTGTTATTTTTCTAACTGCCTTGAAAAAGAAGCACTAACATTTGATGTAGGTTATAAAATTTCACATGGCAGCAATCCCTCCCCAAGGACAGCAAACTACGTACTGTATACTCACCATAATGGCCATATGTGTATCATAGGATAAACAGAAAAGTCAGTGCTACTACCTATACACCACATAGATAGCAGAGCTCCCAGGTGCTCGATCCACAGTCGCTGGGTGAGTAGAGTAATGTAGAAAAAATGATCCGCACCCAGGTTGTTGCTCTTAAAATTTCTTCTTTTTATTGAATAGCCACAGTGAACAAATGCAGATTAAGTCAGTTGACGCGTTTCAGCCTATAAGACCGCGTACACACGGGAGGTCTTTTCGACCGGACTTGTCCGACAGACTTTCCAGCGGACTTTCGACGGACTTCCGACGGACTTTTTAACGAAAGGACTTGCCTACACATGATCACACCAAAGTCCAACGGATTCGTACGTGATGACGTTCACCGGACTAAAATAAGGAAGTTGATTGCTAGTAGCCAATAGCTGCCCTAGCGTTGTTTTTTGTCCGTCGGACTAGCATACAGACAAGCAGATTTCTGGGTCCGGCGGAGTTACGACGTAAAGACTTGAAGCAAGTTCCAAATCTAAAGTCCGTCAGATTTGCGACTGGAAAAGTCAGCTGAAGGTCCGATGAAGTCCACACACGATCGGATTGTCCGCCGGATTTGGTCCGTCGGCATCCATCAGACAAGTCCGGTCGAAAAGTCCGACCGTGTGTAGGCTGCATAAGGCCTTAGTCATAAGTTATGAGGTTCGGGGGCACTCTGTGCTAACGGGCTGCACAGTGGAGGTAAGTATGATATGTTTGTTATTTTAAATAAAAAAACAAACAAACAATTGCAAACACTTTAAAGCTGTCCCACAGTGTCCTCAACAGTGTCCTCAGTTCCCCTTCACATCACAGCCCCCTCTACATCACAGTGCCTCTTTACAGTGCAGTCCCCTTTAAATTAATGTAACGGGGACTGCATTGAAAAGGGGCCCTGTGATTGCTAGGGGCCAGGGGGCGCTGTAATGTAAAGGGGCACTGTGACATTAATGGGGGGGCTTTAATGATTACAGTGCCCCTTGCAATCATGCCCCCCTTTCCTCTTTAACATCACAGTGACCCCTTTAAATCTCTGCCTCCCCAGCACAGTCCTACCTTTGGCAGGGCAGAGGCAGTTATCAGCCTGTGTGTCCTCTCCAGTCCGGCCACCGATGTCATCCTATCAGCAGAGCAGGGGGAGGGAGGAGCTGCAAACCTGGATGGAGGGCAGGAGCTGCCCAGTTTATCATGTTAACAAGCGGGTGATTACCAACTGGTTACTATGAAAAGACTCCCACTCTACCACTGCAGATCTCTAGCTACTCTTGCCCCCTGCTCTGATGATTGTATGATATCATTGTCTGTGATAGTCCCGTCTGGACCGCGGTCACCACTTACTTCCTGCCCTGCGGCCCGGTCATCAACAGGCCATGGCCCAGGGGTTGGGGACCCATGGCATAGGGCATTATTTTACTACTAATTTTACAGTATAAAATAAGATATTGGGGGTTATTTACGAAAGGCAAATCCACTTTGCACTACAAGTGCACTTGAAAGTGCAGTCGCTTTAAATCTGAGGGGTAGATCTGCATTGAGGGGAAGCTCTGCTGATTTTATCATCCAATCATGTGCAAGCTAAAAAGCTGTTTTTTATTTTCCTTGCATGTCCCCCTCGGATCTACAGCGACTGCACTTCCAAGTGCACTAGTAGTGCAAAGTGGATATGCCTTTAGTAAATAACCCCCATTGTGTCCTGGTTGAAAGTATAACCACGATCCAACACATTTGGCTCATTTATAAGAAATGAATCACGGTATAATTGAATAGTTATATTTATCTAAAAACAGAAAATGTTACTATTATTATACAGTATATTATTATTATATTATCTTTCCACTTCTGCTGCCAAAGCCCATTATTTTATTTTTCTCAGAATGAAGCCAGCATTGATGCCCCATATTTCTGCTATTACAGGTGTACTTTAGGTAGTTTACTTTACCACCTCCCGTCGGTAACAATTCTTAATTTCTTTTATATACTGTATGTAAAAACCAGCATTTTTGTTTGCTAGAAAACTACTTAGAACCCCCAAACATATATATACATATCTATTTCTATATCTAGATATAGATATATCTATATCTATATCTAGATATATCTATATCTAGATATAGATATACTGTATACAGGGCTTGACAAATTTGCTTTGAATCTAGGAGTCAGCTAAAAAAGTTAGGAGCCAGTTTTTTAGCCTTTTGCCTACTGGTTACTTTAACCCACTTCCTGCCCAGGCCAATTTTCAGCTTTCAGCGTTGTTGCAATTTGAATGACAATTGCGTGGTCATGCAACACTGTACCCATATGACATTTTTATAATTTTTTTTGGTGGTATTTAATCATCACTGGGTTTTTTATTTTTTGCTAAATCCATGAAAAAAAGACCAAAAAACCCCTCTCTCTTTATTTCTGTTATAAAATTTTGCAAATAAGTCATTTTTTTTCATTACTAATGTGTGGCAATAAGGGTGCACTGATGAGCACTGATAAGACTGCACTGATAGGACACTGTTGAGCACTGATAGGTGGCCACACACCGGCTGTCCAGAGGGTAACAGGCTTTTGGAGTCGGAGCCCATCTGGGAAGGGGGGGGGCACCAGAGTCGAGAGCAGGGGGATCCCCTGTGAGGAGGTGTCTGGCTCGGGGACCATTGCTGAGCCCATTCAGAGCCACTGGTTTCTGCTCCAGGGAGTCTCCATAGAGAGCTTGATCTAGACCTGCACCCAGAGGGAGGGAGGAGAGAGCCACACAGGGGACACTTCCTGCCTGGGGCTCTGCTCCACCCCTGTCAGCTCCGATCCTCCCCCAACACTTCTACTACCCTACAGTCCCACCTCTGCCCTAACCCGCTCTTCACAGTTCCGCCCCTCTACTCCTCTACTCCTTTAACCCGCCCTCACAGCGCTGCCCCTCCCAACCCCCAGCATCAGAAAACACACATGACACCTGCCGGCCACCTGGCAATGTTGCACCCAGCTGTGCCCCCCCTTCCCCCCATGCTAGCCAATGGAGCTGACAACAGCCCAGGCACCAGGCCGCGTTTTCTAGTCACCATGGTCACCTGGCACCTGGGGTTTGTCGAGCCCTGTCTATATATATATATATATATATATATATATATATATATATATATATATATATATAAATACACAGTGCCTTAAAAAATATTCATACCTCTTGAAATTTTCCACATTTTGTCATGTTACAACCAATAACATAAATGTATTTTATTGGGATTTTATGTGATAGACCAACACAAAGTGGCACATAATTGTGAAGTGGAAGGAAAATGATAAATGGTTTTCAAAATTTTTTACAAATAAATATCTGAAAAGTGTGGCGTGCATTTGTATTCAGCCCTCTTTACACTAATACCCCTAACTAAAATCTAGTGCAACCAATTGCCTTCAGAAGTCACCTAATTAGTAGTCTACCTGTGTGCAATTTAATCTCAGTATAAATACAGCTGTTCTGTGAAGCCCTTGGAGGTTTGTTAGAGAACCTTAGTGAACAAACGACATCATGAAGGCAAAGGAACACACCAGACAGGTCAGGAATAAAGTTGTGGAGAAGTTTAAAGCAGGGTTAGGTAAAAAAAATATCCCAAGCTTTGAACATCTCACGAAGCTCTGTTCAATCCATCATTTGAAAATGGAAAGAGTATGGCACAACTGCAAACCTACCAAGACATGGCCGTCCACCTAAACTGACAGGCCAGGCAAGGAGAGCATTAATCAGAGAAGCAGCCAAGAGGTCCATGGTAACTCTGGAGGAGCTGCAGAGATCCACATCTCAGGTGGGAGAATCTGTCCACGGGACAACTATTAGTCGTGCTCTCCACAAATCTGGCCTTTATGGAAGAGTGGCAAGAAGAAAGCCATTGTTGAAAGAAAGCCATAAGAAATCCCATTTGCAGTTTGCGAGAAGCCATGTGGGGGACACAGCAAACGTGGAAGAAGGTGCTCTGGTCAGACGAGACAAAAATTTTACTTTTTGGCCTAAAAGCAAAACGCTATGTGTGGTGGAAAACTAACACTGCATATCACCCTGAACACACCATCCCCACTGCGAAACATGGTGGTGGCAGCCTCATGTTGTGGGGATGCTTTTCTTCAGCAGGGAAAGGTAAGCTGGTCAGAGTTGATGGGAAGATGGATGGAGCTGAATACAGGGCAGTATTAGAAGAAAACCTGTTAGAGTCTACAAAAGACTTGAGACTGGGTCAGAGTTTCACCTTCCAGCGGGACAACAGCCCTAAACATACAGCCAGAGCTACAATGGAATGGTTTAGATCAAAGCATATTCATGTGTTAGAATGGCCCAGTCAAAGTCCAGATCTAAATCCAATTCAGAATCTGTGGCAAGACTTGCTGTTCACAGATGCTCTCCATCCAATCTGACAAAGCTTGAGCTATTTTGAAAAGAAGAATGGGCAAAAATCTTACTCTAGATGTGCAAAGCTGGTAGAGACATCCCCAAAAAGACCTGCAGCTGTAATTGCGGAAGGTGTATCTACAAATTATTGACTAGGGGGGCTGAATACAAATGGTGTTGTCGTGACTTTGACAAAGTGCATGTGCGCGAAACGCGTCATCACGGCAACAGATAGCCTGCATTCCACACTGGTCCCCGCATTCCTTCCGCATCTGCAGTCCCGGCCAGTGCTGTATGTCATCTGTATGAGCATGTTCTGGCATTGGCTCCTTTCTCCCGGCTTCTGGATCTGAGCCAGGGTGGCCCTGCCAACTACATCCCTTACACCTGAGGCAGTCACACGCCTTCCAGTGTTGGCCAGGGGAGAGTGGCTTGTCATCTGCCCACAGACCGTGGTTTCTCCTCCCCCCTCACCAGCACGCCAGCCAGTCCGGAGAACTGTCTCGTGGAGAGCGGCTCGTCACCTTCCCATGGACCCCGGCTTCTCCTCCTCCTTCAACAGCACGCCAGCCAGCCCGGAGAGTGCCAGTGAGCGGTTCCTTTGTCCGGATTGGGATCTCTTGGTGCAGCAGGATCATTGACACCTCCTATGCTCCACCATTCCATCCACCAATTCTGTCAGCTCCTCACTGTTTCAGGGATCTCCAGTGAAACTGTAGGCTCTTTTCAATTTTAAATTCAATTAAATTCAAATATCAATTATCCCAATATTGGTCCTTTGATTCAGTCTTCCCATGACTGTTATGCAATAAACTTGGTCACATGTTTACTACTGTTATGGGGTGTACACACGGTCGGACTTTTCGACCGAACTGGTCCGTGCGGACGCCGACGGACCAAATCCGGCGAACAATTCGATCGTGTGTGGGCTTCACCGGACCTTTAGCGGACCTTTCTGATGGACTTTAGATTTGGAACAGGCTTCAAATCTTTACGTCGTAACTCCGCCGGACCCAGAAATCCGCTTGTCTGTATGCTAGTCTGATGGACAAAAACCGACGCTAGGGCAGCTATTGGCTACTGGCTATCAACTATTTAGTCCGGTGTACGTCATCACATACGAATCCGTTGGACTTTGGTGTGATCGTGTGTAGGCAAGTCCATTCGTTAGAAAGTCCATCGGAAGTCCGTCAAAAGTCCGTCGAAAGTCGGCTGGAAAGTTTGTCGGACCAGTCCGGTCCAAAAGTCCGCCCGTGTGTACGCGGCTTTATTGTGTGATTCACTTTACATCCCATTTACCCATTGAGCGCTGACTCCTTTTTGTGTTGTTGAATACAAATGCACGCCACACATTTCAGATATTTATTTGTAAAAAAAGTTTGAAAACCATTTATTATTTTCCTTCCACTTCACAATTATGTGCCACTTTGTGTTGGACTATCACATAAAATCCCAATAAAATACATTTACGTTTTTGGTTGTAACATGACAAAATGTGGAAAATTTAAAGGGGTGTGAATACTTTTTCAAGGCACTGTAGGTCTTATTGTCACAGTGCCTAAATATCTTATGTGGCTTTAGACAAAGCAATGATTTATCACTCACCCTCCTAGATTCTGCACTGGGTATAATAATAAAGGTTTACTTCTTCCTGACTTTTAGATACAAGTAAAAATTGTGACCCTGGTTAAACTATAATAAAATGTCTTTACTTGCTAAATGTATCACTGCATAAAAACAAAGCATTTCTTCCTCTCTCCCAGGTGTTGGTGGCCGACGAGAGGTGCGTGCCCAATAGTTAATGAAGACTGTGCAAGGCATGGAGTAGTGCCTAGACATCGGAGACCTCAGGAATCCCCAACTCATCGATCACATTCAGACTCACTGCTGAGTCCATGGCCCTTTCTCATTCAGCAGTATCAGGACTATGTTATTTGACAAAACATCTGCCCTATTGTCTAATGAAAAACTGATCATCACATTTATACAAGTAGTTATATTGCTGTATTATTTTGTTTCCCTCCTAATCCATCCTTCTCATAAAATTAACATCTCATAGAATAAGACAGGCCCCTAATGAATACACATTCACAGCATAAAAGTGAGTGCATGCTTTACACTTTTTGTTATATTTCAAAAATATTATAGTTTTTTTAATGGTGATTGTATAGTATTACAGTACAAATAAAGAAATGCTGTTAAAAGCCAGGTCAGTAATAGTAGCTCCCTTAGCTTCACAGGTTCTCTTTACTTTGGACTGTGGGGGAAAGACTAATGCCGTGTACACACGGGCGGACTTTTCGACTGGACTGACCGTGTGTGGGCTTCATTGGACCTTCAGCTGACTTTTTCTGTCAAAAATCAAGTGGACTTTAGATTTGGAAAATGTTTCAAATCTTTCTGGCGGACTCAAGTCCGGTCGAAAAATCCGTTCGTCTGTATGCTAGTCCGACAGACAAAAAAGGACGCAAGGGCAGCTATTGGCTACTGGCTATGAACTTCCTTATTCTAGTACCTTAGTACGTCATCACGTTCATACCAACGGACTTTTGGAACGGACTTTAGTCCGTTCGTGTGTGGGCAAGTCCGGTCGTCCAAAAGTCCGTCGTAACTCAGTTGAAAGTCCGTCTGAAAGACCATCGGACGTTTGATACTGAAAAGTCTGCCCGTGTGTACACGGCTTAAGGAAACCTACACAAAAACAGAAGAAACATACAAACTCTATGCAGACGGTGTCTACTCTGAAGACGAATTCAAACTCAGCACTGCAAAGCAAGAGTGCAAGCAACCTAGTCACCATGATGCACTAATTCAAACAACATAGTAAAATGGAAGCATGGGGACAACCTGAATGTTAATGGTCCAGGCACCTTATACAGCAAAAATGATTATATACAGAAATGGTATAACAGTGTTACATTTAAAAATAATAGGAAATATTCCCTAGAGGATTATCAGATCACTCCTCTTTGATTCTCACTCAAGACACCTGTAATCCCGTTGCCTGTGTGCTATGGAACTTTAAAGTATAGATAAACCCTCACCTTGTAAAACAACCCATTCAGTTTAAAATAGAGATGAAAGGCAAAACATTTGCGTATACATATAAAAAATACTATAAATACCTTGCTTTCCCTTTTTGGGGAGGTGATCACATTCCCTCTGTTCTCAGCTACATAAGGAGCTCAGAGAGTTAGGGGAGGAGAAACAGCAGAACACTGGTCCCCAGTGATTGGCTGTGGGGGAGGTGGGGTGTCTCAGGATAAGTTGGATTATTGGAGGAAAGAGAACTGACCACGATGTGTTCTCCTGCTTAGTGTGGTCAGTTTTTAATAGGAAAGCAGATGGAACACCAGGGATTTGACACAAAAGAAGCAATACAAAAAGAACAGGATACTTTTTCATACATACATACAGTACATCACTGAAAGTGAGCTCTCAAATGCTGAGCTCAGAGTTACTGCATCAGGGGAGAGAGAAAGAGTATGTGAGGGGGTTTGAATCAGAGAAAGAGCTCACTCCTGTGATGGTGGAGGTGAGCAGTATTCCAGTCAGGCTTCATAAGTATGAAAGTGGCCTACACCTATAGCAAGGTTATTATTAATCTGTAGTCAGAGCTGCACAATTTGTTTTAATCTGCAAATATCCCTTACCTGCATAGGCAGTGTTTTTGTAAAGGTGAACTATTCTTTTAAAGATATTGTACACTTTCAAATGTATTTGTTGTTTTACCTAGGTAAGAGTGTAGTTATATTCCCGTGTTACTTGATTGCTTTACCTTGTAATGATGGGCTGACATGTTGTGTTTGCAGTGTCATGGTTGATCCATGTATTGCTTCAGCTGGCTTGTCCCAATTCACCAAGACAACGTCCTGTTCCAGGTCACAAAGCATTCAAGGCATGACTTGCCGTCTGCTCTATGTCACATCACAAATGTGGGAGTGCTAATGTATTAAAAAAGACAATTTTTTAGCTGTATGGTGAGCTCTCTGTTAATTGCACTGCCTGCTTGTGTCTGTGTCAGATCTAATTACTGTGTAACCCTCACCTGCACGAGCCCTAAGATCCAGGGATCATGGGATATGTAGTTTCTTCACAAGAAGTGTCAGGCCTCATACTAAAGACAGAGGTCACGCATTAACTTGTGCAGTGCCATGCCAAATACATCATGTTTCTATACAAACTGAATCTGCTGACACAGGAATGCAGAGATTTGTTACAGGTTGTGCACATAGGGCAACAAATGACACAGTAAAACTACATTATTAATGCACATCCTCTGCGGGTAAAAAACAAAAGGTCATGGTAGGAATGTTTACAATGTCTTTAACTTTTCCGTGCACACAACAGGAAGTGAGAGGAAATCTCATTAAAGTGAAGAAAATGCCTTCTAAAGCTGGCCCTACACTGAAATTCAAGAAAGTTGATAGCCAGTAGCCAATAGCTGCCCTAGCGTCGGTTTTTGTCCGTCGGACTAGCATACAGACGAGCGGATTTCTGGGTCCGGCGGAGTTACGACGTAAAGATTTGAAGCATGTTCCAAATCTAAAGTCCGTCAGATTTTCGAAAAGTCCGCTGAAGGTCCGATGAAACCCACACACGATCGGATTGTCCGCCAGACTCGTTCCGTCGGACCAGTCAGGTTGAAAAGTCCGACCATGTGTACGCTGCATTAGTATTTTTATCCTTCAGCCCACTGACTGGATAAAAAAAAAATTACTGTCTATGGCCAGCTTTGGACCTCTGTTAATGTAACAAATATTCCCACTGCAAGACACCTAATGTTTTAGAATTTCCCACATATTCGATCCCACTGACAATAGTCATAAAGACAAATAGCGAATGTGAATCTCCTTAATGGGGACACAGACAGCAATAAAAACCTGACAGCGACTACAACCCTTCAGCTCACCAACCAAAACCCAAAAGCTGGTTGGAGTATGGATAATCTTTAGAGTGGTTGTAAAGGCAGAAGGTTTTTTTCCCTCAATGCATGCTATGCATTAAAGTAGAAATTCACCCTAAAAATAAAATCTCTAATTCTACTTGCATCCACAATTTAAGACTAACCTATCTATGTCTATGGGTGACGTCACTTCCTAGGCATTTCCCAGCTGTTGCCTACTGTCTCCTGCACAGAGCTTCCGCCGCTGGAAACCGGATCGGCATCAGAAAAGGTATGCATAGCAATTTCTTCTTTACAGGGCTAGATAGGTTAGTCTTAGATTGTGGATCCACGTAGATTTAGAGATTTTAGTTTTAGGGTGAACTTCCACTTTAACCACCTCAATACAAGGCACTTTCACCCCCTTCCTGCCCAAGCCATTTTTCAGCTTTCAGCGCTGTTGCACTTTGAATGACAATTGCACGGTCATGCAACACTGCACCCTAATGAAATTTTTATCAATTTTCCCCCACAAATAGAGCTTTCTTTTGATGGTATTTGATCACCTCTGCGGTTTTTATTTATTGCGCTATAAATAAAAAAAGAGGGACAAGTTTGAAAAAACACAATATTTTTTACTTTTTGCTATAATAAATATCCAATTTTTTTTTTTTTGCCAAACAAATTTTTTCCTCAGTTTATATGTATTCTTCTACATATTTTTGGTAAAAAAAAAATCGCAATAAGCGTATATTGATTGGTTTGCGCAAAAGTTCTAGCATCTACAAAATAGGGGATAGATTTATAGCATTTTGATTATTATTCTTTTTTTTTTTTACTAGTCATGGCGGCGATCTGCGATTTTTATTGTGACTGCGATATTGAGGCGGACATATCGGACACTTTTGACACATTTTTGGGACCATTCACATTTATACAGCGATCCGTGCTATAAAAATGCATTGATTACTGTGTAAATGTGACTGGCAGGGAAGGGGTTAACACTAGGGGGTGATCGAGGGGTTAAATGTGTGTCCTAGGGAGGTGATTCTAACTGTGGGGGGAGGGGACTGACTGGGGGAGATGACCGATCGGTGTCCCTATGTACAAGGAACACACCATTGGTCTCCTCTCCTCTGACAGGACGTGGATCTGTGTGTTTACATACACAGATCCACAGTCCTGCTCAGTTACTGGGCAATCGCGGGTGCCCGGCGGACATCGCGGCCGCCGGGCACGTGCAACGGGTCCCCAGTGACGCGGCGGGCGCGCGCGCCCCCTAGTGGCTCGGGAAGGCGATCACGTCATATGACGCCCGCCCAGAACGAGAGCTGCCTCGTCCCACCGTTATATGACAGTGGGCGGGCGGCTAGTGGTTAAGGTTAAAAGCCTTCTGTGCTGAAGGATCCACCCCCCCCCCCCTTATACTTACCGGAGCCCAGTCTCGATCCAGAAATGTGCATAAGAGCAGCAGCTCTGCCCCGCCTCACTGGGCTGATTTACGGTCAATTTAACTCTGTGACGAGGAACCAGGGGGCCACCCTGTCTGTGTCATTAGATGCAGATAGGGTAGCTCGGGAGCGAGCTCACAAGAGTGCCCCCAAAGAAAGCTTTCTAATGGGGCGCTCGTTGAAGAGAAGGAGCCAAGAGTGCCGGCAGGGGACCTGAGAAGAGGAGGATTGGGACTGCTTTGTGCAAAACCATCACACACAACAGGTAAGTATGATATGTTTATTATTTTTTTATCATTTTTTAAACAAAGGTTTAATATTACTTTAATTTGAACCTGTTGCTTTGTTCTGCATGGACCCTTTTCAAGACACTTTCAGAATACACAAGTATTTGTAAAAAAAAGTTAATTTATGTTAATTTCCCCTAGCCTCCTACTGCAATAAGTGTATTGGTAAATTATATGTGTGTTAAATTTTATACTGTATGTATATGTAAACCAAGACGGCTAAAGGTGACAGATAACATTCAGCTTCTGTGCATCTTAGCTTGGTTTGGAAATGCAATAACCTTACTTATTAAAGCACCCTAAAAATGACCTGGTATTGTGATTCAAAAACAAAGCAGAAAACCACAAGCAGAAAATGACTAGGTTCTGGGACATGCTGGCAGGACTAAGATGTCATCACTCACGCCAGTGACACTGACAACACTAAGCTATTGAGTATTACTACGTAACATATACAACCCATGTTGTACCAAGAGAAAAAAAAAAAAAAAGACTTTCCCACCAGCACACACATATTTCATGCAGAAGTAGAGCTTCTGACGGCCCACCGCTGTTCTCAATGAGGCTGAGCAAGGCTGGATTGCCAAATACCCAGCATGGTTCCTGCATCAGAGCCACTGAACGGGTGATGTATGCTTGCTGCAATCTTTAATAACGTACCCAGTGGACGACTTCCAATCTGGTCCGGCACTTTATTTACATATCAGCTAAGCAGAGAGATGTCGGGAACCCTGCAAAGTATGCAAAAAATATACCTTCGAAAAAAACGAAGTCATCTGCTCGCGCCTCTGTTATGTGCTGAGGGCGGGGGGGGGTGATGTGTATTTAAACATTGTGCAATAAATGTTAACATCTAGGCTGGCTGCATTCTTACAGGAAAGGGAAATACAACTCTAATTACTTCATTTATCACTACTTTTTTTTCTATTTATTTTTAAATTAAATACTTGAAGGGTAACTCCACTTTCGTGGTAGAAAAATTAGCAAAAAAAAATTTAAATTTTTCCGTTGTGCTCATAAGTTTACATACCCTGGCAGAATTTATGATTTCTTGGTCATTTTTCAGAGAATATGAATGATAACACAAAAACATTTCTTTCACTCGTGGTTAGTGTTTGGCTTAAGCCATTTATAATCAAGGTCCCCCCCCCCTTTTTTTCTTACCTGAGCCCGATCCGAACCAGTGACATGCGCTATCGTCCTCCTTACTGGACAAACTGATAAATTGATAGCAACCGGGGCTATTGGCTCCCGCTGCTGTCAATCAAAAGCTGTGACATGGGAGTGAGGGGCAGGGGCGAGTCCCACTGTCTGTGTCAATGGACGCAGCATCAGGAGGTAGAAAGAAATCCTGGATAGCCGCACTCTGGGATAAGGACATCTTTATTTCAATAAAATCCAACAATACAGTCAATAGCAGAGACGTACAGGGTGGTAGACTGCTAACGCGTTTCACATCATTTGGATGCTTATTCGTAGCTGCGAATAAGCATCCAAATGATGTGAAACGCGTTAAGGTCTACCACCCTGTACGTCTCTGCTATTGACTGTATTGTTGGATTTTATTGAAATAAAGATGTCCTTATCCCAGAGTGCGGCTATCCAGGATTTCTTTCTACCTCACTGCAAACCAGCAAAGCCAGCACCTTGAACCAGTTCTTACTAGGGCAGTGTCATTCCAGAGCAAGAGTGTTTGTGAGCTGCATCTCCTTTTTTCCTGTCTACTTACCTGGATTTTTACGCAGCAGCAGGACTTGGCGTGTGCCCGCATGGTAAGCCTCTTTCAGTGGGGGCACCCACGGAAGGGGAGAAGCCTGAATCCCCAGCGGGGGATCCCAGAAGAAGAGGATCGGGGCTGCTCTGTGCAAAACCATTGCACAGAGCAGGTAAGTATAGGCATGTTTGTTATGTAAATTTTTTTTAAAACGAGCCTTTAGTTACACTTTGAGTCCAGTTAGTGGGAGAGAATTAGAAACTCTTAATTGCTTGCTGTCATCCCATTGGCTTTGGCTTCTGACAAAGTGATTACATACAAAGTGGATGCCATAAATATCTCATTACAGTATTATCTGGGTATAGACTCTCCAGGATCTTATGAGTTTGTTTTTTTCCAAATCTCTTTTCTGCAATGCCAGCATTTATTGTATTTATGCTAGTATTATAGGTTTGCAGTCTATTGGTTAAGCGTGTTTCTAGTTACGGTCACGTGCCACATTTATATTTTTGTCCTTGGGTTTTACATACACTTTAAAAACTAGGTCCTCATATCATAAAGCCATTTTTCTGCCAGCAGATGAACACACCGCAAGTGTAGGAATAGGCAGAACATACATGTAGTGCATATCAGCCCCCATCCTCCATCGTCTTAGCAGGGGGGCCCTGTGAATGTTCTTTGCACAAGATGGCTCCAATTAACATGACACTGGTTAGCCAACCTAGACAATAGGTGTACAGAATTCCTAACGTACATAAAGCCTAATAGGAGGAGCTTTTCTGCACCCATCTCTTATATAATTTACATGTACCAAGAGAAGATTTAAACCTATTTCATGCATTAATTGCCCAAACACATACTAAGAACACATGTCAAAATTACTACATGTATACCTATAATAACCCCCATTGTCCATTTCCTTCTCTTACCTTCTTTTACAGATATGTAGACAATCGCAACAAGCAGCCCATAATCAAGCCATCTTTATGATGGTCTACAAAAAAAACACAGCCATGGTTGAAAACTTGCATGGTGTATAACCGTAAACTCATAAACTTAGGTGATTCTTTAAATGCTTCTATATTGTTGCATGTCACATGTGTCCTTAACCACTTGCTACCAGACACTGTTACCCCCTTCCTGCCCAGGCCAATTGTCAGCTTTGAGCGCTGTCACACACTTTGAATAACAATTGCGTGGTAATGCAACACTGTACCCAAACTAGATCATTTAAAAAAAATTCACACAAATAGAGCTTTCTTTTGATGGTATTTAATCACCACTAGGTTTTTTTTTTTTTGCTAAATAGACTAAAAAAACGAAAATGATAGGCACTGATAGGCGGCACTGATACTGTAGGTTACACTGATGAGGAGGCACTGGTGGGCACCAATTGGCAGCACTGGTGGGCACTGTTGGGACTGCACTGATAATCAGTGTACATGTCCCTTTTACAAAAGCCGGTTATAGGCTCTCTTCGCCTCTTCCCATGCTGTTAGCATGTGGAAAGGAATAGTGATAACCGGCTTCTACTTACAGCATGATCAGCTGTGATTGGATAGTTCTCATTGCTTAGGTTTGGTTTTTAGGACCGCCCATGTCCAAGGAACCAATCACGTGCTTGCCCTTCCCCCAGGCCCCAATATTCAGAGGAGGAGGAAGTTCCTCCTCCAAACCTATCCGGTCCCAGTGCCCAGCCTTCCAGCTTATACCTGCCCTGTAGCCAACTGGTGCAATGAGAAGGAATGGATCCTGATGTAAGCTGGGGCCTCCACAATACTCCCTTCTCCCTTTCCACTACCCCAACTAATCTCTTAAATGTCTTCACTCTCCTTACTCCACTCTGCTCTTCCCTTCTAACTTCGGAGATCTTATTGAAAGAGAATGGGCTCTAGGGACCATGATGTAAGGGGGTTTTGGGGACCCTGCTGTAAGGTCGCTTTAGAGACCCTAATGTAAGGGGGCTCTGGGGACCCTGATGTAAGGGAGGTGACTTTTGGGATCCTAATGAAAGGGGACTCTGATGTGAAAGGGTGAACTCTGGCTTCCCTGATTTAAGGAGGGAGGACTCTGGGGACCCTGATTTAAGGAGGGGGGACTCTGGGGGTCCTGATTTATAGAGGGGACTCTTGGGAGCCTGATGTAAAGGGAGGATGACTCGGGGGACGCTGATGTAAGGAGGGGGACTTTGGGGACCCTAATGACAGGGGTAAACTCTGATGTAAGGGGGTCAGACCCATGGGGCCCAGGCCTAAAGCTGTGTAAGGGGCCCCAAAATTTCTGGTGGCTGCCTTGTTCCCCATACACTGCGCCAACATTCCGCATTCCGCTGCAGGATTGGATGAGCTGGAGACGAAGCCGTCACCTGCAAATTTCAGCGAATCTGTGTAGGAGAAGTATCCAGCCAATGAGGTGCCACACAAGCCATGCTGTGCACATTATCACTTCCTCCCAGCTCTCAGTCAGTCTCCACATGGAGCTAATGTTGACAAAGAGATGAGAAAGCATCCCTGCACAGGCCTTTTATTTTTCTTTGGGGGGGGGGGGGGGTGCAAGTAGCTGGTCTTGCCAAGGGCGCAAAATAATCTAGTATCAGCCCTGCCTCTAACCCTTTACTGTTCTATTCAAAACGGAACCAAAAAATTCCCAGGGATACACTTTATGTTTAAAAGTTAGGAAGTAGAGCTTTCTAGACAAGGGTTCCTCCAGGTACAGACAGCAATAAAAAGGGGATGTTCTAATCCCTCTCTATTCTATCCAAAACTTAAAAAAATACACTTTAACATTTGTCAAACATGCTGTAAACGCTACAGGTGCATTTACGGCACTTTACCATTGACTTGAATGAAAGAAGTTGACAAGCTTCAGCTCCTCCCAGACTCAACACGTAGCTTCATGTAGCTGAAGGGAATTCCACAGCCTTACCGCTCTTACAGTAAAGAACCCTCTACGCAGTTTAAGGTTAAACCTCTTTTCTTCTAATTTTAGTGAATGGCCACGTGTCTTATTAAACTCCCTTTTGCGGAAAAGTTTTATCCCTATTGTGGGGTCACCAGTATGGTATTTGTATATTGAAATCATATCCCCTCTCAAGCGTCTCTTCTCCAGAGAGAACAAGTTCAGTGCTCTCAACCTTTCCTCATAACTAATATCCTCCAGACCCTTTATTAGTTTTGTTACCCTTCTCCGCACTCTCTCCATTTCCGGCACATCCTTCTTGAGGACTGGTGCCCAGAACTGGACCGTATACTCCAGGTGCGGCCGGACCAGAGTCTTGTAGAGTGGTAGAATTATTGTTTTATCTTTAGAGTTAATCCCCTTTTTAACTTTCAATATGTTTTTATTTTTAATTACGTCATACAGTTTATGCATTGACACATTAAAATGCACAGGAGGGAATGCCTCCTTGAACACGAGACATAAAGGTTACATTTTAAAAAAACATATAACATACAGTGTCTCAACATTAATGGCTATTGGGGGGGTCAACCTGATAAATATCAATATCCAAACACTAAATATTCAGTCTCCATGTAGTGCTCCTAAAACATCACGGGACTTTTCCCCCATTAATCCCCTTTTTAATACATGCCAATATTCTGTTTGCTCTGCTTGCAGCAGCTTGGCATTGCATGCCATTGCTGAGCCAATCATCTACTACTCATCAACCACTGCAATCATATATTTGCCACCCAAATGCATTATTTTACATTTTTCTATATTAAACCTCACTTGCCATGTAGTTGCCCACCCCATTGATTTGTTGAGATCTTCTTGCAAGGTTTCCACATCCCCCAGAGAAGTTATTGCCCTTCCTAGCTTAGTATCGTCCGCAAATACAGAGATTGAACTGTTTATCCCATCCTCCAGGTCATTTATGAACCAATTAAATAGGATTGGTCCCAGCACAGAACCCTGGGGAACCCCATTACCCACCCCTGACCATTCTGAGTACTCCCCATTTATCACCACCCTCTGAACTCGCCCTTGTAGCCAGTTTTCAATCCATGTACTCACCCTATGGTCCATGTCATCTGACCTTACTTTGTACAGTAAATGTTTATGGGGAACTGTTTCAAATGCTTTTGCAAAATCCAGATACACCACATCTACGGGCCTTCCTTTATCTAGATGGCAACTTACCTCCTCACCATGACCTCACAATTGTCACTCAAAGTGCTGAAAACTGAAAATTGGCCTGGGGAGGAAGAGGGTAAAAGTGTCCTGTATTGAAGCGGTTAATAGGCATTCGAAGAACGGCAAAAGGTACCTCAAACGCCTGTTTCTAATGCCAGTGTGATAGAGGGAACACACTACTCTTCGGCTATGTACACACAATAGGATTTTCCGACAACAAAACCATGGATTATTTTCCGAAGGATGTTGGCTCAAACTTGTCTTGCATACACACGGTCACACAAATGTTGTTGGAAATTCCGAACGTCAAGAATGCGGTGACGTACAAGACGTACGTAGAGTTGCCACCTCATCCCTTAAAACCCGAACACATATGAATTACACAGGTTCTGAGGCGAATTAAATGCAGATAAGGCACCAAGTGAGTTTAATTACCAACTTAATCAGCCACAGAACCTGTGTAATTAATATGTGTTCGGGTTTAAAGGGATGAGGTGGCAACTCTAGACGTACGATGTGCCGAGAAAAATGAAGTTCAATAGCCAGTGCGGCTCTTCTGCTTGATTCCGAGCATGCGTGGACTTTTGTGCGTCGGAATTGTGTACACACGATCGAAATTTCCGACAACAAGTCATGTTGTCGAAAAATTTGAGAACCTGCTCTGAAATATTTGTTGGCGGAAATTCCGACAACAAATGTTCGATGGAGCCTACACACAGTCGGACTTCCCGACAACAAGCTCACATGCAACATTTGTTGTCGGAAAATCCTATCGTGTGTACAGGGCATATCAGTTATCCCATTAGACAGTTTTCATAATCCGTAGAACATGCTCAGGCTGTCCGTATACATGGTGTGGATATATGAGGTAAACACTGAAGTGGCCCAATATGTTTTCTAGAACCTTCCTCAGCTGACAGGACAAGTAGAATCAATTACTCTCAATTGATTTCTTAAAACATACTGAACATTCAGGAGCTCAGATATTTCCAAAGACTGTGCAGAAAAATACGTCCTACCATAAGAACATTGAGGCGCACAGTTCCTCCACGGGGCAGTACGGGGCCATTCAGGGGGAATTTCAGTCAGTCACACTGCTCTGGACAGCCTGTGTTTGTTATCTGCAGAGCCTCGGAGGCAGTGATTGGGACCTACTCTAGGACAGAGGACCCGCAGGCAGTAGTGAGGGCAGCCCCTTGGGGCAGAGGGTGTGGCAGGCTGAGAATTGAGCAGTACTGACAGTTCTGTGGGGTGGCCATTTTTGTCATCCATGTGCTGATCTCATAATTATGACAAATATGGAAAATAGAGGGCTCAGTAAGAAACGTGCATGTGAAATAAAGCTGATACTATAAAACAGCGCCCCTACCAGGTTTTTATTGTCATGTGTGTCCCCACTGGGTAGATTTATCCTCTTTATTTGTCTTGGTGTTTATTGTCACTGGGACAGTAGGTGAGGAAAAATCCTAACCTTGATAACTGTCAGCAGAACATGAGTTGCGGGGGACATATTTTTATAGGGACCCCTGTTCTGGTAACAACTATCTAATAGTAAGGAAGGAGGGATTGGGGTGCAAAGTTGGGCAGAGGGGGGCATGTAGATGTAAGCAGGGGGGTGCAGAGGTGAACAGGGGGGTTTGGGGTGCAGAAGGTAGTGGGGGGGGGGGTTAAGATGCAAAGGTAAGCTGAGAAGGGTGAGTAAGGATTCAGATATTAGCAAAGTGGGGAGGGTCATTGTAAATTTTTCTGTTACATCACTCGTTAGCGTAAGACTCCTTTCACACTGGGGCGGTGGGAACGTTAGCGGTAAAGAGCGGCGCTTTACCGCTGTTATAACGGAGCTTTGGAGGCGCTTTTAATCCCTCAGAAGGGGTTGAAAAGGGATTAAAAGCACCCGCTTAGCGTTGCTTTGAAAGCACTTTTAAGGCACTTTGAAAGCGGCGCCCATTCATTTCAATGGGCAGGAGTGATGGAGGAGCGCTGTATACACTGCTCCCGCACCGCCCCAAAGATGCTGCTTGCAGGACTTTTTTCTCCTGTCATTCAAGCACACTGCCCCAGTGTGAAAGCACTCAGGCTTTCACACTGGGGCTGTAGAAGAGAAAGTTTACAGGCGCTTTACAGGCGCAAAAACGCCTGTAAAGTGCCTCAGTGTGAAAGGGGTCTTAGTGACTTAAGCTGCCCGTAGATGGATCAATATTCAACTGGATCAGGGACCGGCCAAATTTCCTTTTGTGTGCGGCCCTCTTTGCTTGACAGAAGTTGATCGTTAGAAGCATTAGACAGAAAAGTTGAAAAACTTTTGTAGATTTGTGTATTCTGACAGCGCCGGGTCTGGCTGTCAGAATGCAATGTCCCGGCAGGGGAGGGGGAAGGGAATCCCTCCATCCACCTCTTTTATGTGGATAGAAGAATCTGTTAATTTTTTTCATTCAGCCCACTGGTTGAGCGAGAAAAAGACTATTCGTTTATAGCCAGCTATAGTTTTATTGGTGGTCAGTGTAAATCCCCCCTTATATTAATGGTCAGTGTAAATTCCTCTTACATTGGTGGTCAGTGTAAATCCCCCCTTATATGGGTGGTCAGCGTAAATTCCCCTTACAATGGTGGTCAGTGTAAATCCCCCTATTATATTGGTGGTCAGTGTAAACCCCCCCTTATTTTTTGTGGTCAGTGTAATCCCCCCTTATCTTGGTGGCCAGTGTAAATCCCCCTTACATTGGTGATCAGTGTAAATCTCCCTTACATTGGTGATCAGTGTAAATCCCCCATACAATGGTATTCAGTGTAAATCCCTCCTACATTAGTGGTCAATGTAAATGTCCCCGTTATATAAGGTGGTCAGTGTAAATTCCCCCTTAAATTGGTGGTCAGTGTAGAATCGTCCTTACATTGGTGGTCAATGTAAATACCCCTTACATTGGTGGTCAGTGTAATGCCTAGTACACATGGGCAGAATGTCGGGGGACATCGGCCAGTTCAATAAAAAACAGCTGACATTTGGCCTGTGTGTATGTCAGTTGGTCCAACAGAAGCCGGCTGTTCTCAGAGGCTCTTTACAGAGATCGGTGTAGCGGTGTGTCAGACTGACATGCCACACTACCGATCGCTTCGCCGAGCGCCCCCCCACAGGCGTGTCGGCAGTTGTCCTGCTGTACGTCATATGATGCCCAATCAGGATAACTGAACCACTGCCCGGCCGTCATTTTGCTATAGGCCGGGCGGGAAGTGGTTAAACTGTAACTCCACTTTTGTTAAGAAAAAAAACATTTCCCTCTGGGTGATCTCTGTACATTACAAGGATTTTGACAAACTTTGTTGCAAATTACTACCTTTTGTTATTCTGAAGAAATCCCTGTGTGTTTGTCTGTGTCCATGTGCAAAAGTGAGTCTAATAGGAGTAGTTTCTTAATTATCAACCAGCTGCTGCACCTACAAAGCTCTAAAGAGGAAAGTTGCAGGGTCTGCATCCCTTTAGATGT
The DNA here is from genome assembly GCA_037952925.1 of Lithobates clamitans. Taxonomy (NCBI): domain Eukaryota; kingdom Metazoa; phylum Chordata; class Amphibia; order Anura; family Ranidae; genus Lithobates; species Lithobates clamitans. The sequence goes on from JBBGZY010001206.1 coordinate 4,291,880, forward strand.
GATTTCCTATTGGGAGTATGTTACCAAAAATTACATCTTTGTTGCAGGGGATGCCTGAAATCTGACTTGTATCTTAGTGTAGATTTCTGGGAAAATCAGTGAGCCAATCACACAACCTGGAAATGACATATCTGGGTACAGAACACCTCCAGGTAGCCATATTGCATTGCATTTCACAGGAAATGAGAGAGCTGCAGATTGCAAAGGAAAGGTAATTTTTAGGGTTGCACCGATACTAGTATCAGTATCGGTATCGATGCCGATACTGAGTATTTGTACAAGTATCGGAACTTGTGCAAATGCACCGATACCTGAAACCGATACTTTCAGGCCTGGTTCTTTGAGGTGTCAGTGGGTCTCCCCAGTGTTAAAGAAGTCCGGTAATTGGAGCTGTCAAAAAAAAGCAGCCAGCAATGTTTATTAACAACATTGCTCAGCCCTGAAACACTAAAATAAAAAGAAACATTGTTTCTTTTTGTATATTCCTGTCTCTTCATTTGCAGGTCAAAGAGATGAACAAATGTTCCTCTGTTTAACCCCTTAATAACCCTTAATGTACTACAATCAGCCTTAATTAACTCCCTATTCTCATCTATTTAATTATTATTGTCCTGCTTTTTTTCTTTTGTTCACATCTATTTTCTAAACGATAAACAATTAAAAAAAATTTTTTGTTTGCTTTGTTAGTGAATATTTTTACGCATATATATTAACATATATTTACACATTTCACATTGAAAAAGCGCTAAATTTAAAAAAAATAAATTTATTTAATTTGTAAATAACTTTTCAATGCTTTGTACCATTGCTGACAGCTGAAGTTAAAACAAAACAGTTGCGATAGGTATCGGTAATTGGTATCAGGGAGTACTAAAAAAAAAAGTATCGGTACTTGTACTCATGGTAAAAAAAATGGTATCTGTGCATTCCTAATAATTTTTAATAACATTCAATTACAATATGACTTGTGTCGCAATTGTATATGCTATATTATTTATTTCTTTTATTTACTATTTTTTCTCCCACGAAAGTGGACTTACCCTTTAATAACTCATTGGAAAAAGCCCCCATTTACACTTGATGGGTAGTAATTGGGTAGTAATTGGGTAGTAATTTTCAGATTTTGAAGTATTTGTTTTTCTGTCCGTTTGTGCACATATTTTTTTTTTCTACTTTCCTACCCAAGAATTTTAACAGGCTAGGCTTCTATTAGCTATTATTTATCTTTAACAAAACAAACACGCACATTTTTAGGCACTCCTATTGAAGTTTATAGGGGCCAAAATATGCAACTCTGCCCCACTCGTGTACATTTTGAGATTTGCGTGACAAGCTTCAAGCAACACGATGTTCAGGTGTGAAGAGGTACCTCTAAATCAGGTGCTTTAAACCATTAGAGTGTGAATATGGTCTAAGTCCCGGTTCACACTGCTGCGACTTGTCATGCGACTTGAGAGTTCAAAGTCGCATGACAAGTCGTGCCCCATCAATTGCAATGGAAACGTTCTAATCAGTGCGAGTCAAGACGTTCTGACTTAGAAAAAGGTCCCTGCACAACTTTTGGTGCAACTTCATAGGACTTGCATTGACTTCTGTTAACCACTTGCCTCCCAAGCCAATTCTGACCTCTCCATGTAAAAACCTAAATTTTTTGCTAGAAAATAACTCAGGACCCCCAAACATTAAATATATTTTATATATATATATATATATATATATATATATATATTTTTATTTTTTTTTTTTAAATCAGAGACCCTAGGGAATAAAATGGCAATTGTTACAACTTTTTATGTCACACAGTTTTTGCGCAACAAATTTTCAAATGCAATTTTTTTGGAAAGAAAGACACTTTCATGAATTAAAAAAATGTACTCCAATTTTTTTGTATAATGTGAAAGATGATGTTAGGCCGAGTAAATTAATACATAACATGTCACGCATTAAAATTGTGCACACTCATGGAATGGCGACAAATTTTGGTACTTAAAAATCTCCATAGGCTACGCTTTGAAATTTTTTACAGGTTACCTGTTTATGGTTACAGAGGAGGTATAGTACTAAAAATATTGCTCTCACACTAACACTTGTGGCGATACCACACATATGTGGTTTAAATGTCATTTACATATGCGGGCGCGACAGGGTCGCTTTAAAGAATTTTTTTTTTTTTTTTACACTTTTCCTTTAATTTTTTACTTTTTCATCACTTTTATTCCTATTACAAGGAATGTAAACATCCCTTGTAATAGGAACAGGGCATGACAGGTCCTCTTTATGGAGAGATCTGGAGTCTGTAAGTCCCCAGATCTCTCCTCTATGCTGGAAAGCCTGAGATTAAAAAAAAATACATCGACCTTAGGCTTTCCAACAAAAAAAAAAACAACAGTGTTTACATCTGTCACCGGAAGTGACGTCAAGACATTGCTTCTGGCCTCGGAGGGTCATAGAGATGGCCGGGAACTATTTGGTCCTCGGTCAGCTCTATGGTAAACTATGATTGTTTTTACTGTGCAGGGAATCGCCGGCTGAAAACAAAGATATCTGGTTGATGCCTGCAGCTGCACCCATTATTCAGATATTGCCAGTTCAAGTCCCCAACGTCATATGACGGCGTCCTGAGGGAAGTGGTTAGAGAGGTTGCATGCAAGCCACGATGAAGTCATGCAGGGATGTCGGATTTAAAGTCGCGGCAGTGTGAACCCAGGCTTACTGGTGGTACCAGTAATCGAGCACATTGCACTGAGGATGCATTCACTCTACTGGCACTGGCATTCTCTTTCATTGACCACTGTCCTAAATTCATTCAGTTAAGGAAAAAGACTATATAAAAAGCAAGGCGACTCTAGATGGAATTCTATTCTCCATACACACAGTATTTGCTGAAGTGGTGCTTATTAGACATACGTAGGTTTTATATTATTTCTCCGATTTCACACATACATACCTTTGCATAGAAACCTAATTGAACTTTGTGTATAGTCTCCCTGCGGCCCTTATATGTTATATATATGCTTCAGTAGTTCAGGTACATGGCATATTGGTTTGGCAATGACCTTTGGAATCAGAGCTTGTGACCTTTGCTGTAATAGCCAGAGGCAGAGAATAGTGTGACCCCTAACTCAGCAATAATGGTACGCCATGATTACTGTGTGGACGTGGGGCCACACACTTGACACCTCTCTTAGAGCATGCAAGCAACTGTGCATTTCAGGGAGCGAGACATTATCAATATGCATAATCAACTCTATTTAAAAGGGAATTCCAGGCAAAACAATGTGGCTATACACCGATCAGCAATAATACTATGAATAACATTGATTATTGTGTTACAAGCGACTTTGACAAGGGCCATATTGTAATGGTTAGATGACTGGGTCAGAACAACTTCAAAATTGCAGCTCTTGTGGGATGTTCCTAGTCTGCAGTGGTCAGGACCTACCAAAAGTGGTCCAAGGAAGGAGAACCGGGAAACCTGCAACAGGGTCATGGATGGTCAGAGCTCATTGTTGCACATGGGGAGCGAAGGCTGGACTGTGTAGTCAGAACCAATAGAAGAGATACTGTAGTTTAGTTTGCTGAAAAAGTCAATGCTGGTTCTGATAGAAAAGTGTCAGAACACACACAATTTGTGTATGGGGCTGTGTAGCTGCAGACCGGTCAGGGTTCCCATGCTGACTCATGTCCACAGTTAAAAGTGCCTACATTAGGCACGTGAACATCAGAACTGGACCACAGAGCAATGGAAGAAGGTGGCCTGGTCTGATGAATTCAAGAATGGTTTGAGGAACACAACAAGCTCAAGGCGTAACCGAGTGACCCCACCCCCTCTGACGCTACGGGGAAGCCATAGGGATGTCCCCGTGCATCAGAGGGGGGCAGGGTCTCCTTACCATTTCAAACAGGGGGGGCGGGATCTGGGGGTCCCCTTGTTAAAGGGGGCTTTCAGATTCCAATAAGCCCCCCGCCCGCAGACCCCCACAACGACCGGGCAAGGGTTGCGGGGATGAGGCCCTTGTCCCCATCAACATAAAGACCTGAAGGGCCTGGTATGGAATTTGGGGGGACCCCCACGCAATTTTTTTTAAAATTTTGGTTCAGGGTTCCCCTTAGGGCCTGGTAATTGACTGTGGGGGAATCCCATGCGTTTTTTTTCAATGACTTTTACGTGTATTGCTGGGGCCGACAATTCATTATAGCCGCAAGTACTTTTGAATGACTTTTTTTCCTTTAGAAATGTCATTTTGCTCTCGGACTGTTCTAAACACGGGAAACATGCGCCACTTTACAGGCATACTATAGACACCCCCCAGATACGAATTTTAAAGATTTAAAGGAATATTTCACTTTTATTGTTTCACTTTAAGCATTATTAAAATCACTGCTCCCGAAAAAATGGCTGTTTTTAAAACTTTTTTTTGCATTGATACATCTCCTCTGGGGCAGGTCCCCAAACTCTTTTTATGACAATACCATGCATATAAGCCTTTAAAATTTGCACTTTTTATTTCTCCCATAATCAATTCATTATAGCCGCGAGTACTTTTAAATGACTTTTTTTTCTTTAGAAATGTCATTTTGCTCTCGGACTGTTCTAAACACGGGAAACATGCGCCACTTTACAGGCATACTATAGACACCCCCCAGGTACGAAATTTAAAGGAATATTTCACTTTTATTGTTTCACTTTAAGCATTATTAAAATCACTGCTCCCGAAAAAACAGCCATTTTAAAACTTTTTTTTGCATTGATACATGTCCCCTGGGGCAGGACTCAGGTCCCCAAACACTTTTTATGACAATAACTTGCACATAAGCCTTTAAAATTAGCAGACTTTAACGGTGTTTGTGTGTTCGAACAAATGTTTTGCATGTTCGCATGTTCTGCTGCAAACTGAACCGGGGGGTGTTCGGCTCATCCCTAATCCCCACACATTTACCTCTCTGAATTCTGTGACACGTAGTCACTATGCCCTGTGAGTAGGCACTGTTATGTCACACATTTCACAGAGCCTGCCTTCTGATATACAGAGGTGCTGAGAGGAGGAGTTTTAGGAGGCGGAGTCAATGCAGGAATCATTGCTTGCAGGCAGCAAGGTACCATGGGATATGTAGTCCTTAGAAATTGAAACAGGAGAGGAGAAGCTGCAAAGAATGCAGGGAACCCACAAAGTTGTGAAAAAAGATGGCCAGCAGACAGGCAGAACTCACATTGTCCTCTTTTCTTTGGAATTGGGCTCAACCATGTATAGCAAGTGTCCCTACAAGCTTCAAAATCTGCCCCAATCTTAGGAACTATTTTTTGGCATCACAGCTCACCTACTTGGATCCCTCTACCACTCTTCTAACTGCTTTTTATGGGTCTAAGCATTCCTTAAAGTATAACTAAAGGCAAAACTTTTGTTTTAGTTTTGGATAGAGCGCAGAGGGATTAAAAAGCTGGTCCATTTTTATTGCTGTCTGTGCCCCGTTAAGAAGACTCACCCTCTCTATTTGTCCTGTTTATCATTATCATTGAAAGTAAAATAAAATCCTAAATTTTGGGTTGTCCCCAGAAAAGTAATAGAGAGGAAACATGTTCTGGTGACCTGGGAGTCCCCAAGGAATTCCTCTAATTTGTAGGGATTTCCTCTCACTTCCTGTTTGGCTATGGGACAGGAAGTGAAAAGATAACTCCACAATGGGACACATGTAGAAAAAAAAATCTGACAGGGGTTATAACCCTCCCCTGCTTTATCCAACATAAAAAAAAAGTTTTGCCTATAGTTCTACTTAAGGGGATGAACTCCACAGATCTGTTGTTACACGCTGCTCAGAAAGCTCCCGGTTGATGTCAGTTGGTTGGCCTGGTGTGAAGGGGGCAAAGTGTTATCCCAGACATCTGGAGTGTCCACTCATGCCCCACTGTGACATATTCCAAATTTCCCAGAGCTCCTGGGTCACCTCCTGGGACTCCCTTTGGTGGAGCCCGCTGAACGTCACCCATGCCTTTCATATTTTTGTGAATAACCTTTTCTTTGTTTCGTTTGAGGATCCTGCCATGGGGTGGCTAAAAAATTATTTTTTAAGTACTTATTGTTACGCTACGCTGTTCAGGCACATTATGGAGGTTTGACCCTGGAGCTCTCAGAATCACCACTAGAGGTATTGTTATTAGACCCTGATATTACTAAACTTGTTACGACTGTATACTCCCATTTCCAATCAGCGGGGGCTAACCCCTTCTTACTTACTCAATATAGATGGATGGCGATGGTTTCTGGGCTGCCAGGTTGCCACTGGAGTCCTCTTCCACTCCTCCATGACGACATCACGGAACTGGTGGATGTTAGAGACTTTGCGCTCCTCCACCTTTCGTTTGAGGATACCCCACAGATGCTCAATAGGGTTTAGATCTGGAGACATGCTTGGCCAGTCCATCACCTTTACCCTCAGCTTCTTTGGCAAGGCAGTGGTCGTCTTGGAGGTGTGTTTGGGGTTGTTATCATGTTGGAATACTGCCCTGCAGCCCAGTCTCCATAAGGGAAGGGATCATGCTCTGCTCAGTATGTCACAGTATATGTTGACATTCATGGTTCCCTCAAAGAACTGTAGCTCCCCAGTGCCGGCAACACTCATGCAGCCCCAGACCATGACACTCCCACCACCATGCTTGACTGTAGGCAAGACACACTTGTCTTTGTACTCCTCACCTGGTTGCTGCCACATATGCTTGACACCATCTAAACCCAATAAGTTTATGTTGGTCTCATCAGACCACAGGACATGGTTCCACTAATCCATGTCCTTAGACTGCTTGTCTTCAGCAAACTGATTGCAGGCTTTCTTGTGCATCATCTTTAGAAGAGGCTTCCTTCTGGGACAACAGCTATGTGAACCAATTTGATGCAGTGTGTGGCGTATGGTCTAAGCAGGCTGACCCCCCACCCCTTCAACCTCTGCAGCAATGCTGGCAGCACTCCTACATCTATTTCCCAAAGACAACCCCTGGATATGACGCTGAGCACATGCACTCAACTTCTTTGGTTGACCATAGCGAGGCCTGTTCTAAACGGAACCTGTCCTGTTAAACCGCTGTATGGTCTAGGCCACCGTGCTGCAGCTCAGTTTCAGGGTCTTGGCAATCTTCTTATAGCCTAGGCCATCTTTATGTAGAGCAACAATTCTTTTTTTCAGATCCTCAGAGTTCTTTGACATGAGGTGCCATATTGAACTTCCAGTGTCCAGTATGAGAGAGTGAGAGCGATAACACCAGATTTAACACACCTACTCCCCATTCACACCTGAGACCTTGTAACACTAACGAGTTACATGACACCGGGTAGGGAAAATGGCTAATTGGGCCCAATTTAGACATTTTCACTTAGGGGTGTACTCACTTTTGTTGCCAGCGGTTTAGACATTAATGGCTGTGTGTTGAATTATTTTGAGGGGACAGCAAATTTACACTGTTATACAAGCTGTACACTTACTACCTTACATTGTAGCAAAGTGTCATTTCTTCAGTGTTGTCACATGAAAAGATAAAGATGGTATGGTATGGTATGGTATGGTATGTGACTATTTCTTTTTTTTCTGGAACAATGTACAGTATGTGATTATTTTGTAATGCATTTAAGAAACTAAACAAAATTGAATAAATAAACACCTTTAAAAAGAAAAGGAGAAACAGAAGTAAAGGAATAGTAACATGTTATGCTGTGCAGTGCTTAAAGTGTTACTAAACCCACAACAGTAAAAATCAGTCTATATATGCAGTAAAGCATGTTTGTTATGCCCACTGTGGAACCTAAGGGGTTAATCCTTTGCTTTGTGTATAAAGTCTGTTTAATCATGTCTCTCTGATCCACCTCTTCTTCCACTGTCTCCCAAAAAATAACCTGTTATTTGCAGAGCCAGGGGACGGGCTGCACATGCTCAGTTTGGTGTGTATTTCTAAAGAGTTTTTTTTTCCTTAGGAGAGTGCATGTGATCAGCACAGGGCCAATCAGCACTGTCCAGACATGTCCAGACAGAGGATCAGGGGAGAATGAAAACTCCTCCTACAAGCTTTACTAGGAACTGATACAAGTCACAATACTGCTATATACTGCTAATGAGAAAAGGTATTTATCAGTTTATATTTACTGAAATAATTGCATCTCCGTGTTCTGTGTACTGTTAGAGACCATCATTTGCATTTACATCTATTTGAATAAACGAATGCAAAGCATTAAGAAGAAGGCCAATAACCCATAGCAATCAGGCTTCCTTCATCCATTTAGAATAGTTCATACAGTGAAAGATGATTGGTTGCTGCAGACTGGTATATACTGCATCCAAAAATAAGTTGTGTGTCACAGACAGAAATTTCTGTATACGGTACATGACTGGCATGGATACTTTTGTGAACGTACATAAAAGCAATCGTCAGCTAAACCATCCACCGAGAAAGTAATGCCTGTTTTATAATGGTCATCCTCCACCAACTTCCCTCTTCTATTGTGCCAAGCTTTCTCTTCCCTCTTTTCGCTATCCTCAATCTCTCTTCCTCGTTTCCCTTGGGAGCCGTGAAATGAAACAGGGGAGGAGATTCTCTGTGAGCTGCTTTTTTTTGTGTAGCCCATTAATTCACCCTAATGTTCTTCGATTCATGTATTTTATGCTTTATTTTTTGATTGCTTTTGTTTTTAATTGTGCCCGGCTATGAAGAAATCCTTCACAATGAGCCCGCTGGCAAATTAAGAGGAAGAACTTAAAAGGGCCATAGACCCCGGGAAAGGATTAACCGTTTTGGAGCCATTATGCCCACAGCTCTGCATCCATATTGCTTGGTGCCCACTCTTATTTACCAGGTATACTTCTTCCTTTTCTTTTTTTTCCAGTATTATTTCTGATTTATAACATGTACTGTAAATACTATTGAGATATATATTTTTCTACGATCTTAGTAAAGTGAACCTGAACTGAAAAAGGGAAGATTTGCTTCGTTATAGAATACATCTAGAAGTGTCAATTGTGTCTAAGCAGTAGCCTGAAAAATGTACTTTTTGCATTGTCATACTTACCTGCTCTGTGCAATGGTTTGGTACAGAGCAGCCCTGATCCTTCTTTTCTCGGGTCCCCCGCTGGCACTCCTGGCACTTCCCCCCACCAAGTGCCCACCATAACAAACCGCTTGCTATGGGGCGCAGTCATAAAACACACAGAGCAGGCTCAGTGCCGCTCCCCTGTCGCTGGCTGTGATTGACAGCAGGGGGAGCCAATGGCTCTTGCTGCTATATCTGAGCCAATGAGGAGGGAGATAGCCTTCTGTTGTGCACATCGCTGGATCGAGATCAATCTCAGGTATGTATTAAGGTGGTGGGGGGTTGGGGGGAACTGTATGCAGAAGGTTTTTTACCTTACTGCATAGAATGTAGTAAGATTTAAAAAAACATCTGCCTTTACAACCACTTCAAAGGTCCTTTCACATGCCGGTGCTCTGCTCCGTTCAGGTTGGGTGCAAATCCCCTGCCAAATCAGTGCTGAACGGGACGGATGTCATAGTTACATAGTTACATAGTAGGTGAGGTTGAAAAAAGACACAAGTCTATAAAGTCCAACCTATGTGTGTGATTATATGTCAGTATTACATTGTATATCCCTGTATGTTGCGGTCATTCAGGTGCTTATCTAATAGTTTCTTGAAGCTATCAATGCTCCCCGCTGAGACCACCGCCTGTGGAAGGGAATTCCACATCCTTGCCGCTCTTACAGTAAAGAACCCTCTACGTATGTCAGTTTTGTGACATCTCGGACCATACAGTTTTTGTCTGCATTTTGACAACGGACTGTGATGGGACCGTGGTGGCTCTATGTGTCCATTTAAATTAGGATACTTCTGATCTTTCACATTTAGGTCCTTGAAGAACAGAAAATGATGCTGTCCTTTCCTGTTTTTGTTTTCCAGATCTGGATGAACTCTAAGGTAGGTACATGTAAACAGTCAAGTCTGTTTACATCCACCTGCTCATAGACCTGCATGGAGCTCCTAATCAGGTCAACCTAAAAAAACGACAGTCCCCTGCAGTACCTTGCCCTCCCTTTTCTCCCCTGCTGCTCCATTAACCAATGGAGCCAACTAAATAAGCCTTCAGCAAAGCAGGCCATATACTGTAGAGCTGGCCACCGCTTCCAGAAGATGTCGTGATTGGTAGAAATGCATTGGGGTGGAGTCTCTGTGACATCATGTCCGGATCATAGGTATGCACAGCTTATTGCATTAGGGTGTGCACTCCAAAGCTCAAACACACATGCATACATATATATGGCCCTGGCACATTGATTTCCCTGTCAGCACAGTGAAAGAGAAGTGCGTAAGCTCATAAGAGGGAGATCTTTCCCATCTCCCCGCCTGCACAAAGATCGATAATGCTAATGCACACAAGGTGATTAGGGTGTTCCCATGCACACCCTGTGCACATGCCTATGGTCCAGATCTAGTCTGGAATGAATGCCGGCTCTCTAGTAGGGATGAGCCGAACACCCCCCTGTTCGGTTCGCACCAGAACATGCGAACAGGAAAAAAATTCGTTCGAACACGCGAACGCCGTTAAAGTCTATGGGACACGAACATGAATAATCAAAAGTGCTAATTTTAAAGGCTAATATGCAAGTTATTGTCATAAAAAGTGTTTGGGGACCCGGGTCCTCCCCCAGGGGACATGAATCAATGCAAAAAAAAGTTTTAAAAACGGCCGTTTTTTCAGGAGCAGTGATTTTAATAATGCTTAAAGTCAAACAATAAAAGTGTAATATCCCTTTAAATTTCATACCTGGGGGGTGTCTATAGTATGCCTGTAAAGGGGCGCATGTTTCCCGTGTTTAGAACAGTCTGACAGCAAAGTGACATTTTGAAGGAAAAAACACATTTAAAACTACCGCGGCTATTGCATTGCCGACAATACACATAGAAGTTCATTGATAAAAACGGCATGGGAATTCCCCACAGGGCAACCCCGAACCAAAATTAAAAAAAAAAAAATGATGTGGGAGTCCCCCTAAATTCCATACAAGGCCCTTCAGGTCTGGTATGGATATTAAGGGGAACCCCAGCCAAAATTAAAAAAAAAAATTGACGTGGGGTTCCCCCTAAATTCCATACCAGACCCTTCAGGTCTGGTATGGATTTTAAGGGGAACCCCGCGCCAAAAAAAAAAAAAAAAACGGCGTGGGGTCCCCCTAAAAATCCATACCAGACCCTTATCCGAGCACGCAACCTGGCAGGCCGCAGGAAAAGAGGGGGGGACGAGAGTGCGGCCCCCCCCCCTCCTGAACCGTACCAGGCCACATGCCCTCAACATTGGGAGGGTGCTTTGGGGTAGCCCCCCAAAACACCTTGTCCCCATGTTGATGAGGTCAAGGGCCTCATCCTCACAACCCTGGCCGGTGGTTGTGAGGGTCTGCGGGCGGGGGGCTTATCGGAATCTGGAAGCCCCCTTTAACAAGGGGACCCCCAGATCCCGGCCCCCCCCCTGTGTGAAATGGTAAGGGGGTACTTACCCCTACCATTTCACTAAAAAACTGTCAAAAATGTTAAAAATGACAAGAGACAGTTTTTGACAATTCCTTTATTTAAATGCTTCTTCTTTCTTCTTTCTTCCTTCATCTTCTTCTGGTTCTTCTGGCTCTTCTGGTTCTTCCTCCGGCGTTCTCGTCCAGCATCTTCTCCGCGGCGTCTTCTATCTTCTTCTCCTCGGGCCGCTCCGCACCCATGGCATGAGGGGGGAGGCTCCCGCTCTTCTCTTCATCTTCTTCTCTTCTTCATCTTCTTCTTCATCTTCTTCTTCTTCTTCTTCTTCCTTCTTCTCTTCTTCCTGTCTTCTCCGGGCCGCTCCGCAGCCATGCTGGCATGGTGGGAGGCTCCCGCTGTGTGACGGCGTCTCTTCGTCTGACGGTTCTTAAATAACGGGGGGCGGGGCCATCCGGTGACCCCGCCCCCCTCTGACGCACGGTGACTTGAGGGACTTCCCTGTGACGTCACGGGGAATGCCACAGGGAAGTCCCGTCATGTCACCGTGCGTCAGAGGGGGGCGGGGCCACCGGGTGGCCCCGCCCCCCGTTATTTAAGAACCGTCAGACGAAGAGACGCCGTCACACAGCGGGAGCCTCCCTCCATGCCACAGCATGGCTGCGGAGCGGCCCGCAGAAGACAGGAAGAAGAGAAGAAGAGAAGAAGAGAAGAAGGAAGAAGAAGAAGAAGATGAAGAAGAAGATGAAGAAGAGAAGAAGATGAAGAGAAGAGCGGGAGCCTCCCCTCATGCCATGGGTGCGGAGCGGCCCGAGGAGAAGAAGATAGAAGACGCCGCGGAGAAGATGCTGGACGAGAACGCCGGAGGAAGAACCAGAAGAGCCAGAAGAACCAGAAGAAGATGAAGGAAGAAAGAAGAAAGAAGAAGCATTTAAATAAAGGAATTGTCAAAAACTGTCTCTTGTCATTTTTAACATTTTTGACAGTTTTTTAGTGAAATGGTAGGGGTAAGTACCCCCTTACCATTTCACACAGGGGGGGGGCCGGGATCTGGGGGTCCCCTTGTTAAAGGGGGCTTCCAGATTCCGATAAGCCCCCCGCCCGCAGACCCTCACAACCACCGGCCAGGGTTGTGAGGATGAGGCCCTTGTCCTCATCAACATGGGGACAAGGTGTTTTGGGGGGCTACCCCAAAGCACCCTCCCAATGTTGAGGGCATGTGGCCTGGTACGGTTCAGGAGGGGGGGGGGCCGCACTCTCGTCCCCCCCTCTTTTCCTGCGGCCTGCCAGGTTGCGTGCTCGGATAAGGGTCTGGTATGGATTTTTAGGGGGACCCCACGCCGTTTTTTTTTTTTTTTTTGGCGCGGGGTTCCCCTTAAAATCCATACCAGACCCTCAGGTCTGGTATGGAATTTAGGGGGAACCCCACGTCAATTTTTTTTTTCAATTTTGGCTGGGGTTCCCCTTAATATCCATACCAGACCTGAAGGGCCTTGTATGGAATTTAGGGGGACCCCCACATCATTTTTTTTATTTTATTTTGGTTCGGGGTTCCCCTGTGGGGAATTCCCATGCCGTTTTTATCAATGAACTTCTATGTGTATTGTCGGCAATGCAATAGCCGCGGCTAGTTTTAAATGAGTTTTTTCCTTCCAAATGTCATTTTGCTGTCAGACTGTTCTAAACACAGGAAACATGCGCCCCTTTACAGGCATACTATAGACACCCCCCAGGTACGAAATTTAAAGGGATATTACACTTTTATTGTTTGACTTTAAGCATTAATAAAATCACTGCTCCTGAAAAAACGTCCGTTTTTAAAACTTTTTTTTGCATTGATCCATGTCCCCTGGGGCAGGACCCGGGTCCCCAAACACTTTTTATGACAATAACTTGCATATAAGCCTTTAAAATTAGCACTTTTGATTTCTCCCATAGACTTTTAAAGGGTGTTCCGCGGCATTCGAATTTGCCGCGAACACCCCAAATTGTTCGCTGTTCGGCGAACTTGCGAACAGCCAATGTTCGAGTAGAACATGAGTTCGACTCGAACTCGAAGCTCATCCCTACTCTCTAGTGATCTTGTGGAGCGGCGGCGCTCCCTTTAGTGGTTAAACGTTTAAAACTGGGTGCCGAGTGACAGGTCCTTTTAATGTGACTTTGCACTTTGTTTTTAAACACGTATTTTAAATAAATGTTTTTTTGCAATGGGATCCCCCGTCTGGTCTATATTTCTTTTTGGGTCGAAGCTGTGGAGGACACAATTAAAATCCAGGAAGGTGTAGGTGGTTGGAGAAAGAGTGAAGATCTGGAGGGCGGAGAATAAAATTAAGGAGTGACGTGAATTCTAAAGCTGGTGGCCCACCCCAATAAAAGCGATTTTGGACCTTTTACATTTGGAAGGTCCCAAAGATTCTGGTGAGTGTCTAGTGAAGTGAGGTGGTGGTCACCAGAGCACTAATTTTCATTGAAGATTTACACCTTTGTGACTGCACAGTGGAATGATGGTGGATACCTCCTTGATATATTGAACTTTATTTTATCCACTTGATGAACTTCTCTATTGGCCTTACTTATCACATTTATGAAATTTGCATGATACTTATTTGTGATGTTTGCACAGAGCCCATATCAGACTGTGATGTTAGCACCTTTTAGCACTATTATATGCAGTTTTGTTGAAAAAAATTACTGCTGTTTTATTTATTAGTGTAATTATTTTTGATGTTTGCATTTTTGGACACATTTTTAGTAGTTTGGGGGGGGGGGGGGGTAGCATTTTTTTGCACATTTTTGGTATAATATATTCACACAGATTCATGTTGATTAGCACAATTGGTATAGGAATATGCACTTTTGGTCACTTTAATGGTCATGTCTTCAGTTTTGCCTTGTATTTGTATACCTTTGTATACTCTGTTAGTATATGTTTAGTATATGTTTATTTTAAAATATTTTTCTGAAAATAATTAAATGTAGCACCCTGATGTTTAGGCAGGGTTGCTAATAAATTTATTTGCCAAGCCTTGGCCAATTGTTAGGAGGTCAATTGATTTCGCCCTAATTTTGGAATTGCTGCACTTCTCTGGTGTCTGGTGACATTAGATAAAACAAGGGCATTGCAAGGACAGATTCAGAATGGATGGGGTGTCTCAGCCAATGGGCAGGGATTTTCTTGGGTCCCTTGGCCTGCTGGGAGAACCTATTTATTTGGGTGGAGTCAGGTGATTGGGGTTCTGTGCCACCTGGATAGCTGTCTAGATGGACATGTGTTGTATTGCCCCAGGTTGCTAGGCCAGAAATCTAAGGCCTATCCCGGGGACATCTGGCTGCTAGGCTGTGTGAGGGCCTAAAAGCAAGAATGCAGCGTAGGGTTGGAGCTGCGGGATTGTAGTCCAACCAGAAGTAAGGGTTTGCCGGGAACCAGTTGTGGTTGGAGGTAGAGGGGCAGCTGTCGCTGCTAAGGGACCATCCACCTTGATACCGGAGATCACTGCGAGTAAGCTAAGGCCAGTACCAGAGCAGCCGGAGACGTTGAAGAAGTGGCAAATCTTCAGCAAGTGCCAAGTCAGGGACCCAACAGGAGGTGACGCTTGTGGAGTGCCAAGCCAGGGACCTAATGTGTCAGCAGGGGTGAAGCTTGAAGAGTATCTGTGAGTGCCAAGCCAGGGTCCCAGCAGGGAAGCGGGGGTGATGCTTGAGGAAGATACTGAGTGCTACAGTGAAAGAGCTCAGGGGATCCAGTGAGACTAGTGGATCTGAAGTCTAGTGAGAGAGACTGGGAGCTCGTTGAGTGAAGACCCACAGTGAGTGAGTGTGGGGTAAAGAGAACTGTTCGTGTTGCAGATAGTTGAATACCTTTACAGTTACTAACAGCTACAAGATTGTTGCCATAGGAGACAGCGGTCCTACCTATACAGACGTGGTGTCCAGCTGGAGGCCTTCACCTGTATAGCTGTCTACCTATAGAAGTCTCAAAGTCTGTTAATTATCTTTGCATCTATTTAAGGGTGTCCTGGTCCTAACCCTCTCTCTCACAGTTCTCTTTAAGAGACAATAAATCTCTTTGCATTCAAAAAGTGTCTGGCACCCACCATTTCATCCTGCATTACACCCAAGATGCAAGTTGTAAACCCACTCCACACTGAAGGATGTCAGCTGTCCCTAACTCTGGAGGTCATCATTAGACCTCAGGGGCCCCGGGACTTTGCTACATAAATATTTATGAAATATGCACTTTTTGCACAATCTCTGATATTGCATTAAATACCATGAAAAGACCCATGGTGTTTTGTTAGACTTTTTATTGGATCAATTTTATTCTCAAAGAGCACTGCTATCAACAAATTTATATATCAGCAGAATCTTTTTCATTTGATGAGAGAATTCCAAGGAGCAAGATGGCCACCCACAGCTTGAATGTGCCAGACAACATTTTCTCAGCATATGGCCAGCTTAAGCCTGATCTTAATTGGAGTTTATATGGGGATGAGAACTCTCCCCTACTCTACCCTACCTATGTGATGAAGTGAGTGCCTTAATGGCCAATTGCCTATGCACCAGTATGTAACAATGGGAGCAAGTCATATACTCAGTTATATCTACAAGCAGGGGGCACTGAGCTCTGGGATACCCAAATGAAGGGGGGCACTGCTCAGCGAGTACCTCACTGTATGCATGCTCCAAATCAGTGGTGAATCACTAGTCAACTGTGCCTCCCCCGCCCCCCCCCCCTCCCCCCCAACGAGTCTGCGGCTTTCTGTCTGTTCTAAAGCAGGCCAGAGATGAGTCAGAAATCGAAGGAAAATTCTTGCCGATCGTTTAGTTTTCGCATGCACAGTGCACCCTCCATGCCAATTGTGGGCAGCTGGCACACAAAAGGGGAGAATGGGCATGCTAGAGCATGCAGGGCAGTATGCCCAGCTATGGCATTAGCAGCAGGAGAAGGGGGCACAGTTCTTACATATCTTCTTCTTCTCACATCCTAAAATACTGACAGGCTCTTACTGGAATTAAAGTCTAAATCTGCCCTAAACAAATATTGACTAATGTTTATTGTATCTTGGTGTGCTTTGTATATTCATTCTAGATCTGTGCAATAATCCAGTGTGAAACTTTACCTCTGTACATGAGCTTCCTATAATAAAGACCGGTCTCTGCTGCTCTCTCTCCTTGTGTAGGGTGAATGGTCTTGTATCCACCCTGTTCTGCAGTTTTCTGCAGGAAGCCTGTAATGGGTGCAGTTCCTGGGTCCTTCGCTCAGCGGTACTCCTTGCATAGTGATGATATAACTGATACATTGCAAGATAATCATATTCTCTCAAAAAACTCAAGTCCAAAAGCAAAAAGGTCATCCAGTGAATTCAAATGTAAAAAGTGACTTTTCCAATGCTTGAATGAATAGGGAAATCCTCCACCAACACCGAGCAAACAGCCTACTCACCAGATGGAGTTGATCCCCATTACAGAGATCAAAACAGCTTTTGGATAATAAAATTGCTTCCAGAAATCCGGTTTGCAGGCGCTATTTTTAGCCCATTAGCGCCTGAAAACCGCCCCAGTGTGAAAGGGGCCTTATTGAAGAATACATTTGAATAAAAGTTCTGATGCACAGATTTCACAGTGAAGGTTGGTGAGGCATCTACTAAAAAGAGCAAAAAAAGGAACGTTTTATGTTGTAACAATTCATAGGAAAAAATAAATATTCATGAGAAATATGGGTATGCAGTGGTTTTACAACTATTCATATGGGCAAAGGGGATTTTTGCGTGGCTCAGATGCAAATGTAAATGCACAAAACTGTGTAATGTATATATTTGTGTTTAGGGATCATTACTGTTTAAAAGCACAAAAAAGCTCATATTTAAAAAAAAAAAAAAAAACACATAAGATGCACTGCTTAAAATGTATCTAAGGCTAAAAGCAAAAATGTAGTATTTGGCAGCTTATCAATTCTTAGATGTGGTGGGTGCATTCATTTTCTTTTTTAGGCTTTTTTTTTGTTTTTTTTTCTCACGTGGTGATCCGACCAGTAAAGCTGGCTGTACATGGATTGAAAATCCCCCGGTTTACTGTGATGAATTTTGATCCATGTATGGGCAGGCTGGTTGTACACTGTCGATCGACAGTTTGCTTGTTCTCCCTGTGCCTGCGTGTGTTTCCCCCAGTTTCCTATCGTACTCCAAAGACATGCTGGTAGGTTGATTGGCCCTAGTATGTGTATGTATGAATGCAACTTAGGGACCTTAGATTGTAAGCTCCTTGAGGGCAGGGACTGATGTGAATGTATAAAAAAAATATGTAAAACACTGCATAAACTGACATCGCTATATAAGTACCTGTAGTAAATAAATAAAACCAGCCTGTCATGTTTTTTTACGAACAATCAGTGCCACCGGCTATAGGCAGCAACACTGAGCACTGTATTCTGATGTGTGGAAGGCTCCCCGCTGTCAGAATACAATAGCATAGCAGGAGGGGTCCCTCTATCATCATCGAATGTGTGGATGGGGGAATGAAGGCATTTTCTTTAATTCAACCAACTGGCTGAACGAAAAAAATACATTGTATATGGGCTGCCTTTAACAGACCAAGCTGTCGAGCAAAAGTGTCAATTAGAGGGTTGAGACAAACCATTTACCACTGACATGGGGGTGCTTATTTGGGGAGCTTGGGGAGCTGGTTTTTATTAATGTAAAACCTTTATTCCAAAAGGGAAAAAAAAAACCTGTTGCTGTAGCTTCTTATAAAGTCTTAGCTGAAGTTCAGGATTCATTTGTTAGTCAAGTCCATCCAAATCTACTAGCCCATCTAACACTACCCTCTCTCCAGGTTGACAGCGCTGCTGTCCAAGGGTGACTCCGTTGCACCGCTATCCAGAGTGGAGACACCTTTTGACAGGAAGTGTGTTACTGGTTGAAAATAATAGGAAAAAAGCTTAACAAAAAGAAAACAAATGCAACCACCACATTTATGGATTAGTAAACTGTGATATATTACATTTTTGTTTTCAAGTTAGATATGCTTTAACCGCTTGCTAACCACTCGCCGTCATTATACTGCGACAGGTCGGCACGATCCCGCGAGCCGTCGTAGCTATACGTCGGCTCCTTTAAGCGGGATAGCAGGCGTTGCACTGCGGGGGTGCCAATGCTCGTGGCCGGCGCTCGTGATGACCACTGGCCACGAGCGATCATGGGCACGAGAGGCAGAACAGGAACCTGTGTGTGTAAACACACAAATCTCTGTTTTGTTCTGTGAGGAGAGACAGATCGTGAGTTCCTAATAGCTAGGAACCACGATCTGTCATCCCCTCTAGTCAGTGCCCTCCCCCTACAGTTAGAACACACAGTCAGGGAACACAGTTAACCCCTTGATTGCCCCCTAGTGTTAATCCCTTCCCTGCCAGTGACAATTATACAGTAATCAGTGCATTTCTATAGCACTGATCACTGTATAATTGTCAGTCGTCCCAAAAATGTGTCAAACGTGTCCGAGGTGTCCGCCATAATGTCGCAGTCATGATAAAAATCGCAGATCGCCGCCACTACTAGTAAAAAAAAATAACAATAATAAAAATGCCATAAATCTATCCCTTATTTTGTAGATGCTATAGCTTTTGCACAAAAAATCAATATATGCTTATTGCGATTTTTATTATCAAAAATATGTAGAAAAATATATATCGGCCTAAACTGAGAAAAAAATTAGCTTTTCTTAAAAAAAATTGGGGATATTTATTATAGCAAAAAGTACAAAATATTGAGGTTATTTACTCAAGGCCAATCCACTTTGCCTTTAGTAAATAGCATCATCTCTGCGGTTTCTATTTTTTGCGCTATAAACAAAAAAAGAGCGACAATTCTGAAAAAAACACTATGGGGGTTATTTATGAAAAGCAAATCTACTTTGCACTACAAGTGTACTTGGAAGTGCAGTCGCTGTAAATCTGAGGGGTAGATCTGAAATGAGGGGAAGCTCTGCTGATTTTATCGTCCAATCATGTGCAAGCTAAAATGCTGTTTTTTACTTTCCTTGCATGTCCCCCTCGGATCTACTTGCAGTGCACTTGTAGTGCAAAGTGGATTTGCCTTTCGTAAATAACCCCCATTGTGTTTTTTTCAAAATTGTCGCTCTTTTTTTGTTTATAGCGCAAAAAATAAAAACCACAGAGATGATCAAATACCACTAAAAGAAAGCTCTATTTATGGGAAAAAAAGGACGTCAATTTTGTTTGGGTACAACGTTGCGCAATTGCGCAATTGTCAGTTAAAGCGACGCAGTGCCGAATCGAAAAAAATGCTCTGGTCATTGGGCAGTCAAATCTTTCCGGGGCTAAAGTAGTTAATCACAATGAGATTTCTATGGACCTTAACATTACATTGATCTAATTAGTACGTGATACAACTTTCAACAAACTATTAAAAACATTTTCTCTAATGTAAATAAAGCTGTCGATTGCATTTAGGTGCATTTTGCTACTGTGAATTATATCCTTTTTCTTAAAAAGTTCGGATTTATAGCCAAACAAACTGCCATTCCATCAGTTATATTTTTACATTTAACATATGACATTCTTATTAGTTATTTATTACAGGTACTTATATAGCACCACAGTGCTTTACATATACATTATACATTCACATCAGTCCCTGCACTCAAGGAGCTTACAATCTACATGTTTAAGGGTTGAGGTCCAGATACTTTTCTTTTTTTTTTATTTCATTCTTTTTTTTTATGTCTTCGTCAAACACTTTTCTTTTTTTTTTATTTCATTCTCTTTTTTTATGTCTTTGTCAAACACTTTTTTTTTTTTTTTGAAGAAAGTTTTTTCTTTTTTTTCTTGCCAATGATTGGAGTATACTGCCTGTTAGAAGTATGTTAACTCACTATAAAACGGAAAGCCATGTCTTAGCTAAAGTGTAATTTATCTTATTACACTGTCTAATCTATCTTAACTAGGAGGTGGAGAACATAGGAAAACGGATTGTGAGGCCCTTTCAGGACACATCTTATTGATTAGAGAAGAATAGTTAACAGGGTGGTGTATAATGGGGATACTGGTGAGAGGACTTGAGTGTCTGCAGGATTCTCAGGCTACTGTAAGGCTAGTAGGGAGCAGTTAAAGTTTAACTCTCTGCAGGATGCAGGCCCAGCAGGGGGCAGAATACAGGACAAAAAGGTGTAAATGCGTCCCCTCTCATAACTAACAGGTCCTAGTGATGAATGATTTTCATGTCAACCATAAAGATTTATAGTAATCAACCATTGATGTCTGAGACTGGTACAAGGCATGAATTAAATAGAATCTGTCACTTATAAAAGAACACTGGAACATGCAGCAGTTCACTAATTAGACCAAGTAACTTTTTATGCCAAGTCTGTCAGTGCTTAGATTAATGTTGCAATTTAATACAAAATTTACTTTGGATGAGTACTGGTTGAATAACCAGCTGTGCCAAAAACCTCTGAATTTCCACTGCTGATTACTTATCAATAGATGTGCAAATTTAAATGTAAAACTATATACAACCAAAACAGGATTTGTGGACATTTTAGGCACTGCACACAAAAAATTCTATATCATTTTTGTTTTTTTTATTGTTCACATTAATTCATTAAAAACCACCATTTTAAAAACAGCAGTTGATCAACCACAAAATTGTTTCACAGAGACCATCTTGTAATCTATGGGTAGTAATGACCACACGTAAACAGGTTCATTTCAACATGTTTCACTTTTTCAAACAAGTCATCAGGGGGAAATGATGTTTGGTCTGAACTGTGAATACAAAAATATAATAACATCTTCATAAACAGTACATGAAAAAAACAAAAGAGATAAAGATCATTATCACAAAAATATTATTATAGTATAGTAGTAGAGCCCTTGAGAAAGTCATGTGCCTGTGACGCAACGCAATGCGTTGAGAGGAGCCATGTGACGTCACTCCTGGTAACACTGGAAGTTTAGAACTTGTGGCGATTTTGCTTGTGTGACCCCACGGTCCTTCACACTCGCTTGTTGAGTGGTAATTTTAAACAGGAAGTAAACCCTGATGGGTTTTATTTACTCCCTCTTTTTTTCCCCCTGCAAACTAAAAGCATAATGGGCTAGTATACATCTCTCACTTACCTCCAAACGAAGCCTGCAATGTCCCCGCTGTCCCCACTGGAGGCCGCATCCATCTTCACCCCTCTTTCTTCCAGGGCCGTGGACTGGCCAGAGTGACTGTGACTGGCCAGAGCCGCATGACGTCACTCCCACGCATGCACGCGGGAGCCGCCGGTCACAGCATGGGCCCTTTAAAAACATCACGATCGTGCCCTTTCTTCAGTGTGCATGTGCCAATGTCAGTGCAAGTGTATATGGCAAATATCTCCTATACCGTTCAGGTTTAGGAGATATTTTCAGTACCTACAGGTAGGCCTTATTATAGGCTTACCTGTAGGTAAAAGTAGTGTAACTAGGTTTACAACCACTTTAATGTAAGTAATACTATTTTAATAAATAGTTTTTAAGAAGTACTACACTATCCAGATTTTCATTATTATTCCATGTGATGGCCGATTGAGAGAGATATCTCGGGAAGCTACAGATTGCTACATCTGGAATGGAGATAATATTGATTCATTAGAAGCGCTTTATATTGAACTTTCAGGTGAATGGCCGATCTGCACTGTGGTGGAGCACATTGGTGGAGCATTGAATTGCATGGAGTGAAGCCACTTTTTTGGAAGATTGTCACTGCACTATATATATATATATATATATATATATATAAATATATATATATATATATATATATATATATATATATATATATATATATATATATATATATATATATATATATATATTTTTTTTTTTTTTTTTTTTTTTTTTTATTTATTTTATTTTTTTTTTATTTATTTATTTATTTATTTTTATTATTATTGGAAAGAACTTTAAATATACTCACCCATTTGGATATGCAGCAATACTGAACATTGTATTCACTGCCTAGTAGGGCATTTTGGAATGATTGCCACTATTTTTATATAGTTATATAGTATTAAATAAGAACACAGTTTTAGAAAAAAAAATATTTATTTGAATGTCAATACACATTGCATGTTTTTGATTTTTATTGTTTATCACTATGAGACTTCATTTATAATTTATTATTGGGATTTAGCTCCACACTTTATTTGTTTGATTTATCACAAAAATACATACTACTTACAAAAGATACATATTCCAGAGTAAGAGAAAGCTGCCGGAAAACTGTCTACCTGCACTGTTGAAAACTGGACATACAAGCATAAAATGATTTCATCCAGCATGCAGGCTGAACCAAAGAAATCCAGCAGATTCCTCCTTCCACGCTTACAGTGCAAATGGACAAATCCCCTGCTGGGCTGTCAGGGAACCCAAATACTGCCTTCATCTGATTGGATACAGGCACTGTGTGGTTGACAATTTTCCGACAGGCTCCCTTGAGCTTGCAATTAAATTTCATTTGCTGGCAATTTAAAATTATATAATTTTTTTTCTTGGTAAATGTCACTTGTGCTGTAGTACATCCTACAAAAAGAATGACACAAAAATTGCATAGAGTGCACTCAAAATTTATACTAAACCCTTTGAGTCTGGTATGGATTTTAAAGGGGTACCCCACGCAAAAAAACAAAAATGAGCATGGGTCCCGCTAAAGATCCATACTAGACCCTTAATGCAAGCATGAAGCCTGCTTGGCCAGCCAGGAAAGGGGGGATGACCATGCCCCTCCCTTCCCTCCTAAACCATACCTGGCCACAAGGAGTGGAGGGGGGGTTGCCTTACTGGGACGGGGGGCCTGGCAAAGCACCTTGTCCCTATGTTGAGGAAGACAAGGGCCTCTCCCACATAACCCTGGCCCAGTGGTTGTGGGGGTCTGCAGGTGTGAGGCTTATTAAAATCTGGAAGTCCCCTTTAAAATAAATGGGGCCCTCATGTCAAATATGGCCAATAACCAAATATGGCCAGTGATTTCAGCGATATCCCTGACCTTTGCTTATGCCTCCAGGGATTCCAGACCATGTAAGTCAATTGATATGGTGTGTTGAGTGGTTGCTGGGATATGGCAGGTGCCAGCACCCACTCCTTCGTTAGCAACTGGCAACAGCAGGAAGCGGTCATATATAGAAGCACCCAGTTCAGGTGTTCATCCGAACGACCGAACAGTCAATGATCAGTCCGTACCATTGGCTCATCCCTAGTAGCAGTTTAAACTATATGCATTCAAGAACACAATCAGTCCTTCTGAAACATGCTACTGAATCACAGAGGACCATCTCCTGAGGAAGACCATTTCAAATATTCACAGCTCTCACGGTTAATAATCCTTACCGTTTATGTGGTGGTTAAACCCTTTTTCCACTAGTAGTAAAAGTAAATAAGTACCCAGATAGCAGGGATAAGGTGCCACAAATTTGTGGCAGTGTTGAATTTTAAGCCTTGTTAACTTGCTGCACATATCCACTGACAAGTTATACAAGTGCAGAGCACTTGAAGCATAGGTTCTAGTTGACACTTTTCCAAATGGTAGCAAATTTGCGTGGTAAGTCTCTAGCAAGAGCAAAGTTGCAGTGGTGAGTCTACAGCAAGAGCTCTGCAAGTCACAGTGACCCCCTGTGGTGGGATGACTTTTGCATAACTGAACCAGAACTTGAGGCAGACTTGCAGAATGTTTGCAAAGAAAGTTGATCTGGGGTCATGCAATGCGGACTTGCTACAATTGTGCAACCAACTTGTGAAGCCTGGCAGGTCTAGCAATAGCTTAGCAAGTCATTTTCAAACATGCAGCTCAATTGCTTGCTATCTGGGTAGCCACATTTTCCTATAAAATGTAAAATCTGGAGAATAGCAAGGTTGCTCATGCCATGTTACATTTTAGAATGAAACTTAATTAAAATATCACTGTCCCTGCCCCCATGGACGTGGAGCGGCCCGTGGCACCAAATACATTTTTACCTTTCAAGTGAAACAAAGAATATGCTCTCTATGAGTATCTTGTGCTCTAGTTTTGTTAAATCTACTTTTCGGTTTATGTTTTAGACAGAACAACATAAGCACTGTATTTGAATTACAGTCAATACAGGGTGCATGTCATATTTTACTGTATTGCTGAAGGAATGTATCTGTATCGCACATAAAGCATGGCGTATACAGGTCATCGCAGGGGTTAATCATTGCCTCACTCCTTTCTGCAGCTAAATGACCACCGTTAATTCTCAGCTCTATTTGATATCACGCTGAGTGCATAACCTTCATTTTTCTGTCCCTGGAGCCTCATGTATCAAGCAGTGAGAACTGTCTCCCTAATTCAGAGTTATAGAGGCGCTCAGAGCCCCTGGGGAAGACAGTAACGGAGGGCAGGGAGGTTGCATTTCAGAGTGGCTCTTGACTTATCTGCGAAGAGGCCAGAATAGACAGCAATAGGATTGCTGTTATTTGTGAAGTACTAGAGAAAGGTGGAGTCTTGCCGAACCTTACAGTGGCCAATAACTTTAAATAATTTTGTACCTAAGTTAAAGTGAATACAGTAGTAATAGAAAACAACTACAATTTATTACTTTGTCTTGTGCTTTTTCTTTTTTTTTTTTCTCTGATTCGCGTTTTTATTTTTCCAGCTTTTGCCTTTTGTATTTGCTTTGTGGAGGCATGCAAGTAAGAAGCATATTTGGTTTTAAATGAAATCTTTAGTCATTGTTTTTTTGAGATATATGTATAAATAGGATCAGATTGAAGCAGCATTTCTCAACCTTTTCAACACAGAAGAAATAGACCCTAGAAATAACTTTCAGGTTTAGGAAACTCCTGTTAAAAATATATCTACAACTCATTATACATTAGTGTGATGGTCAGTGGAAAGAATGCTCCTTATACTTGTGGTCATTGGGAAGAATCCCCTTCCCCTTAAAGGGGTTGTAAAGGTATTTTTTTTTTTTTTAAATAACAAACATGTTATACTTACCTCCACTGTGCAGCTCGTTTTGCACAGAGTGGCCCCGAACCTGGTCTTCTGGGGTCCCTCGGCGGCTGTCTCAGCTCCTCCCCGCAAGAACTAAACACCTTCATGCAAGCTCTCTCGCATGGTGTTTAGTTCTTGCGGGCGCGCTCCCGTGATACAGCCAGCGGCTATAGCCGCTGACTGTATCACTTGGCCCCGCCCCCCCGGCGCGCCGCTTCATTGTATGTGATTGACAGCAGCGCAAGCCAATGGCTGCTTTCAATCCATCCACTCTAGCCAATCAATGGTCAGGCTGAGCGGCGAAGAGGATGTCGGGAGCGAGTGCGGGACTTTCGAGGGGTCAGGTAAGTAGAACGGGGGGGCCTGCATTGTCTGATGTTTTTTCACCTTAATGCATGGGATGCATTAAGGTGAAAAAACGTGAACCTTTACAACCCCTTTAAATATAGCTAAAATGATCAATAGTGTCAGTGGAAACTTATCGGTGAGGCAGAAATTGCTCATAGCTCCAGCCCCTAGCAACCTCTGGAGAAACCTTAGGGTTCCATGGAAGGTTGAAAGGTTGAAAAATCCTGGTTGAAAGCAAGCCTGTGTTTTGCCCATGCAGAGCACAGCAACAGGTAATTTACATGTTGTCATCTTCCAGCTGCTTATACTTGCCTTCTCTTCGATCTTTTTGCTGTTCTGTTCACCTGTGGGAGCAAGAAGAAGACCTGTTTAAACTCCAGGTTACACAGGGCTTAGGACTCATGTAATCCATTCAATGTCACAACACTAGCCATAGACTGGATAGGCAATAACAGTGGCAAATAGTAGTCATGGGAAGCAGAAGCGGTAGGCCAGATGCTTCGATCCACGTGCAGATTGAAGGGGAGTAGGAGGTAGTGGCAGTCTCTGACACTAACTGGAAAGACCTATGAAGCCTCCATGACACCAAAGGTTGGGATTATCTAACAGGTTTGTTCCGCACCTTTAACACCTCCCATCCCATTCTTGGACAATCAACATTTGCCTTTTGTGGTGATTGGATTAAGGTGTTGGTGCTACATGTTTGGATATAAATACTGGGGTATTTTGATGACTTTCATTAGAACTGAAGTCTTGGATGAGCTATGAAATGTCTTCAACGTTATAGAACAGGTCCAGTTCAATGTGACCAACTACTACTAGCTATACCATGATCTGGATAAATGAGAACCTTCACAGACATGTCCTGAAGTCTATGTACTAGGAGGTGGGGAGGGTGGGGTACATGGGGTACGTTTTTTAATGTCTATGTATTAGGAAGAGGTGAGGGTGAGGTATATGTCCTAAAATATGCGTATTAGGTGTATGTAAAAATTGAATTTGTGCTTTTATGCCTGTGTATTGGGAAGACACAAAGGTAGGATATGTGTCCTGAGGTCTACGTATTGAAAGAGGTGAGTGTAGGGTACAGGTCCCGATGTGTTGGGTGAGGTAAGGTTTGTACCCAGATGCCTATCTACCAAGAGAAGGTGAGGATGTGTATATGTTTCCAGATGTCTAGGTATTCGTAGAAGATGGGAATGGGGTACATTTCCTGATATTTATGTATTGGGGGAGTGGTGAAGATTAGAAGGTATATTTACGTATGTGTACTCGAAGGAGGTGAGATACATATTATAATATCTGCATATCAGGAGAAAAGAATGCAGTCCATATTTTATAATCAATTTACCAAATAAGAGAGGCAGCTATTACTGTCTATCAGGATTAGTCGGGAGATGTATGTCTTGATGTCTCTGTAATATAATTAGGAAGATGGGGCAGCAAGGGTACCAGTATATTAAATGAAAGCTGTACTTGCCCCATGTCTTATGCTAATTTGAGAAAAAACATGTTCGATAGCTGTAGTGTCGATGGTCATTAAATCCTTAGAACAACTTCCCCCATAATTTAAAGATATTATACATTGCCGGAATGTACAGCAGATGCCTTAGAATATATTATCACATGAACAGGAAATGCTGAGCATCCACCAGTGCTTATAAAAGTGACACTTAACTTGTGTGCTTCTGTGATGTTTAACACTGCCAGCTACGTAAATGTTGAAGAGATAGCAACATTACAAGCAGATCCGTCATGTAATCTCTAGTACCCTGGGGGGGGGTGGGGGGGGAGTACATTTTAAAATAATGATTTTTTCCCCTCACTTACATAAAAAAGGATGTTAAATGTATGAGAAATGACATGTAGGATCATTGGGTTACCACAAGGTAGATGATTACAAGCCAATAAATCTTTAATGCAGAGCTTAAGCTTTAAAATATTCTCATTTCAGCACTGTGTGCCCAGTGCTTATAGAATCCGAACTCCACTGACTTCAATAGAAAGCCTATACAATACACTGCCCACCAACCTCTCAACAGGTTTTTCATGGGGAGTTCTGTCTGCACATGTGCCACTGCCACCGGAGTAGTGGACAACCAAGAAGGTTTTGAAACTGGACATCGAAAGGGCCAGTAAGGCCTATTAACACCTGAGCATTTTCTAGCTAGAAGCTCCAAAATGCTCAGCATCTATCATCCCATTTATTTCAATGGTGACTGGTCACATATGAGCACTCAGATGCCTAAAGTTCCAAAAGCTGCATCAGCCACTTTAGAGGAAGAATTTAACATTTTTGGCACCACAGACTTGAATGGGAACACTTATATTGAGCTTTTTTTTTTTTAGGTGTTTTTTTCAAGCATATTTCAGGCATTTTGAGACTGGTCTCCAGTGCTATCCCTTGGCTAAAACAAAAACTCCTGAAGCTTGAATAACAAATGTAAAATGTCTGTAATACACGTCTGAAACACTTGTATACTTACGCAAAAACTCAAAAAAAAAAAAATAAAAAATGAAAATTGCTTTGCCTTAGACTGCATTGACACCTGAGGGTCATGTTTTTGAGCACTTTTTCAAGCACTTGTATTTGCATTTTTGAGCGTTTGTAAAGCATTTTTGAGTTTTGGCATTTCTTGATTAGCCAATGGAAAATAATATCTTCTGTTTCATCATTTGCTGCTATGTTTTTCAGCTTTTTAATCCACTTTTATTTATTTATTATTATGATTTATCTATATTTAAAAAAAAAAAATTGTAAAGGGTGCAAATGTTAGGGGTTTATTTATTTATTATTTATTTACTTAGTTGGATTAGGGGTTAATATTAGGAGTAAAAAAATGTCCTGTTACTATAAAGCATGTTATACAGCACAGTGCTTGTGCTGTGTAATTTTGCCCCCTGTATCACCTGAAATACCTGGCTGATCCTGCCTGGTTCTGCCCCCCCCCCCCCCTATAAACTGACTTTATCATGGCTGCTGAGCCCTGACACCATGGTCAGTTTACGTGCCTCCGTCATCCGCTGCCTGCTCTCTGCTCTCCCCATCCTTTCCCCCCTCCCCTCTCTGAAATTACAGTGTAAGTTACATGCAATCCCATGTGATAGAAAGTGTCCTATGTTGCAGTGTATGTGCTTTGAAAAAACATACATTACATACTACCTTAATTCATGTGACTCCTTGCTGCTCCCTTCCTCCCCGGGTGACGTCTTCGCTCTCTCTGACGTCAACGGGGGATCCTCGGCCCCTCCCCCTCTAGCTATCAGATCGGGAGAGGGAGCAGCGAGGAGTCACGTGAGCGCCAAGCGATGCTTTGAATTCTGGTAGAAATGGGCATATTTTTTACAAAGCGCATACACTGCAGCATAGGACTCTTTCTAACAGAGGGGATTGCATGTAATTTACTAAGTGGCTTAACAACCACTTTAATATTGGGGTTAGGTTTTTTAATGTATTCTTATTATTATTAATTCATTTATTTTATTATTTATTTTCATTTAATTATTGAATTTGAGCAGAAAAACGCTCAAAAACACGCGACAAAATGCACTAAAATGCTAAAAAATTCTTGAATCAAGCATTTCCAGGCATTTCTATGGAAAATAAAAACGCTTCAAAAACGCCTGATTCAAGCTACAAAAAAGGCTTCAGAACTTTTTTGGGCTTCAGGAGACTTGTAGTGAAGATGTGAACCAACTCCATAGAGAATTATTTATTTTTTCTCCTCCAGCGTTTTGGAGCTTCAAGCTCAAAAACGCTGAGGTGTGAATAGGGTCTTAAAGTACATTTATACTTTAAAGTAGCCCTGTATATTGGCCACAACATAAGGTACTGTCCACAAACTCAATTTACTTCCAGGTATGGGGGAAAGTATGGTGCTTTTTCTTCTTCCCATAATTCAGTGTTCAGTGACTTATTATGACACCAAACCAATATCACATAGGAAATGTGTAAATCTCAATGCAAATACTAAAGTTGGGACTTGCATAGGAATTCTGGAGGAGTTCCAGCATTGTGGCTAAGGAACATGGTAAAGTTACAAGCAGCATTAGAATGTTCTTGTAGGCAAAGTTTAATTACGATAAAAATATAATTTAACAGGAAAGAGTAGAGGAAGCAAAGTCTACCCTGGTTGCACAGCCCCCTCCAAGCACGCATACCCTAGCAATGTATTTTTTTTTTCACACTTTCCCTGTTAATATACTTCACTGTGAAATTGATTGACTAAAGTCTAATAGACTGTTCACTTTGCAAGGGAAGATGCACTTTGCACAGGAATTTGCCCCAGAGCTTAGTGAATGTGATAATGTTTCACTTTGCAAAGAAAAAACCAATCACATGCGTGGAAAATTAACCCCTTCCCTACCAGCCGCCGCAGTTCTACTGCGGCAGGCTGGCTCCCATGGGCGAACCATCGTAGCTGCATGTCGGTTTGCCTTTTGACCACTAGGGGGCGCGCGCACGCGGCACGACGACGAAGCCGATGTGTGTCTCCACATGGCGACAGAACGGAGATCTGTCAATGTAAACAGACAGATCCCCGTGCTGTCAGGGGTGAGGAGAGTGGTCTGTTGTTCATACTAAGTATGAACAAAGATCACTCTCCTCACCCAGGCAGTCCCATCCCCCCACAGTAAGAATCACTCCCTAGCTAACACAGTTAACCCCTTGATCGCCCCCTACTGTTAACCCCTTCCCTGCCAGTGACATTTACACAGTAATCAGTGCATTTTTATAGCACTGACCGCTGTATAAATGCCAGTGGTCCCAAAAATGTGTCAGAAGTGTCCGATCTGTCCGCCATAATGTTGCAGTCCCGATAAAAATCACAGATCACCGCCATTACTAGTAAAAATTAAAAAAAAAATAATATAAAAATGACATAAATCTTTCCCCTATTTCCCCTATTTTGTATTATGTGTAGAAGAATACATATCGGCCTAAATTGAGGAAAAGAGTAGCTTTTTTAAAAAAAAAATTGGAGATAAATTGTTGACATATTGTATTTATACACTGTTCTATGCATGCTGTAAATCAAATCATCCCTGGCCTTTTAACGCACACAATATGTGTCCATATTTTTGTGAGAATATACTAACACAACCTCAGTAGCCCAAAAATAGAAAAGGAAATTCCCTCACTGTAGAAGATAAAACTCCCAATCTGGCTTTGCTGCTATGCTCAATTAAAAAAAAAAAAAGGCATCTATCATCACTCTCAGAGCTCTGCCATGCTTTAGGTCAGTGGTTTTCAACCTCAGTCCTCAAGTACCCCCAACAGGCCATGTTTTGGGAATTTCTCTTAGATAAAATAGCTGTCCAAAATACCAAGCCATTGACTCTGATTTAAAGCACCCGTGCAAGATAAATGGAAACCTGCAAACATGGCCTGTTGGGGGCAGTGTAAAGGCAGGCGCCCCAATACTTTTGGTAATATAGTGTGTGTGTGTATATATATATATATACCGGTGTGTATATATATATATATATATATATATATATATATATATATATATATACAGAGTGCACCTGCAAAAGGATTCACCCCCCCCCTTGGCTTTTTACCTATTTTGTTACATTTCAGCCTTTAGTTCAATTTTTTTTTTAATCTAAATTATGTGATATGATGGATCAGAACACAATAGTCTAAGTTGGTGAAGTAAAATTAGAAGAATATATACATAAAACTATTTTTCAGAAATAAAAAAATGATAATTGGCATGTGCGTATGTATTCAACCAGAGTGGCCAGAAGAAAGCCATTACTTTTAGCAAAAAACAAGATGGCACGTTTTGAGTTTGCGAAAAGGCATGTGGGAGACTCCCAAAATGTATGGAGGAAGGTGCTCTGGTCTGATGAGACTAGAATTGAACTTTTTGGCCATCAAAGAAAACGCTATGTCTGGCGCAAACCCACCACATCACCCAAAGAACACCATCCCCACCGTGAAACATGGTGGTGGCAGCATCATGCTGTGGGGATGTTTTTCAGCAGTCGGGACTGGGAAACTGGTCAGAGTTGAGGGAAAGATGGATGGTGCTAAATACAGGGATATTTTTGAGCAAAACCTGTACCAATCTGTGTGTGATTTGAGGCTAGGATGGAGGTTCACCTTCCAGCAGGACAATGACCCCAAACACACTGCTAAAGCAACACTTGAGTGGTTTAAGAGGAAACATGTAAATGTGTTGGAATGGCCTAGTCAAAGCCCAGACCTCAATCAAAATAGAAAATCTGTGGTCAGACTTAAAGATTGCTGTTCACAAGCGCAAACCATCCAACTTGAAGGAGCTGGAGCAAGTTTTGCAAGGAGGAATGGGCAAAAATCCCACTGGTAAGATGTGGCAAACTCATAGAGACTTATCCAAAGCGACTTGGAGCTGTGATAGCCACACGAGGTGGCTCTACAAAGTATTGACTTTAGGGGGGTGAATAGTTATGCACACTGACTTTTTCTGTTATTTTGTCCTATTTGTTGTTTGCTTCACATAAAAAACAAAAAAAAACACAAAAAAAACATCTTCAAAGTTGTGGGCATGTTCTGTGAAATTAAATCATGCAAATCCTCAAACAATCCATGTTAATTCCAGGTTGTGAGGCAACAAAACAGGAAAAATGCCAAGGGGGTGAATACTCTTGCAAGGCACTGTATCTATAATCTATCTATCTATCTATCTATCTATCTATCTATCTATCTATCTATCTATCTATCTATCTATCTATCTATCTATCTATCTATCTATCTATCTATCTATCTATCTATCTATCTATCTATCTATACACAGTGTATATCTATATATCTATCTATAGATATATCTATAGATAGATATATCTATAGATAGATAGATATATATACAGGCCTGTCGCGATTGGACAGGCAAAACAAGCAATTGCTTGGGGCCCTGAGCTGGCCTGGGGCTCCAGCCGCGCCGCCGGCCGCTGCTTCCTATAAGCTGCAGCCTGTAGCGTGGCCGAGCTCCTCTTCCTTCCTCCTGCAGTCTGCGCGGTACAGGACTCAGGAGATTCAGTTTCCTGTTCCCGGCCGGACTGAAAGGAAGTGCACACACTGAGTGCTCACTTCCTTTCAGTCTGGCCGGCCGCGAACAGAAAACTGAATCTCCTGCCACGCGGTAGGGAGGGGGGTTAAAAAAACCATGGGGGGGGAGTAGTAGGAGGGGCTTTGCGTGTGTGCGTGTGTGCGTGCGTGCGGGGGGGGGGTGGGGGGCCTCCATGTCTATTTTGCTTGGGGCCCCCAAATTCCTTCATATATATATAGAGAGAGAGAGAGAGAGAAAGAGAGAGAGCATAGGGTCTGCGCAGCCGATTGCATTAGGGTGTGCACCCCAAAGCTCAAACACATGTGTGCGCATAAAAATATATATGTATAGCAGAGCCAATCAGAAATTCTTCCCACCTCCCCACCAGCACAGTAAAAGAGAAGTAAGGAAGAACTTCTCTTATGGCAGAGCCAGTCAGAGGGAGATCTTTCCCACCTCACTGCCAGCACACAGAGCTATAATGTTACTGCACATGGGAGGATTAGGGTGTGCCCAGGCACACCCAGCACACCCTGTGCTCACGCCTATGATATAGAGAGAGAGAGAGAGAGAGATAATGTATATACATATATATATATACAGTATATATAATATATACTGTATATATATATATAATCACAATTGGGGTAGATTACAAGATTACACACTACTTATTGCTAGTCAGCACTTGTTTATAACATGCACAATACAAATGCCTTTTTTTTTCTGCTGAACAACATAATTGCCCTAATTCAGACAATCCTGTCTTGCTCATTTAGCCTCTGTCCTCTTCTTTTTATCCACCCACTCACTTGTTCCTCTGTCCATTCTTTCTCCTTTCAATGTAGCTGTCACCAAAAAACAGATGGGGACAAGATGTTTGGGTCCTGCTCAGTCTGGAGGGCCCTGTTAATGCCTCACACAGGGGCCGGTAGAAGTTTAACTAGCCTGTTATTGATGTGCTGGCTGGACCCTGTGTCTTAGTCAGAGGACAGATTGGGCCCTATGTGGAGTACATGAATGGTGTAGTTGAGAAGCAGGTGACATTGTGCAGTCCTCCCACTCATACACCCACAGAGCTGTCACCAGTGCACATCAGCTCTCTATGGGTCAGGAATTAATGTGCTCTTTATCACTAACCCCCTTGAGCATTTTTTTTTTTTTTGCACAGTGATTTAGACGTGATCAACAACCCTATGAAGACATCTATACATTGAATGATGGACATAGCAAAGATATCGGTACCGCATGATTACACTTGTGACATACTGTCTAATAAATCAAAGAATCGACAAACTCTTATTGAACACGCTGTATAATAATAACACTATCAATCATAATAGTAATATTGAATAGATATAGAGAAAGTTTCATAGACTGCTGGTATTGCTTTAATAACCCGTACTGTAAATATGTATAATGACATCACACAGATAACAATAAAGGTTAACTTGCTACTGAGTAAAGTTACTGCAGATCCATAGGTCAGCTTAATTTTAAGTTACTGGCAGTGTTTATATGATCATTTTATTGAAGCAAAACCAGTATATAACTGACCTGTATAAGGCTAGGTTCACATCTGTACAGGTAAGGGAATGTGTGTAAAACGCAAGAATTCCCGCAGCCGCACACAGAATGTGGTGCTTTAAAGAAAAAATGTGGGGGTGCCATTAGCTTGATGGCACCCCCACACACTGAGAAAATACTGTGCGGTTTCCAGCACACGGAAATGCATAGAAATGCTTGGTGCTGGAAACAAAGGCACAGCAGACCATTCAAATGCACATACCCTGCAGTCAAAATATGAATGTGGGCCCTGTTACATAGTTACATTGGTGAGGTTGAAAAAAGTCCATCACGTCCAACCTGTGTGTGGTTTTATGTCAGTATTACATTGTATATCCTTGTATGTTGTGGTCGTTTAGGTGCCTATCTAATAGTTCTTTGAAATTATCTATGCTCTCTGCTGAAACCACTATATGTGGAAGAGAATTCCACATCCTTACCGCTCTTACCGTGAAGAACCCTCTACGCAGTTTCTGGTTAAATCGATTTTCCTCTAATTTTAGTGATTGGCCGCAAGTCTTTTTAAATGCCCTTTCACAGAAAAGTTTTATCCCTATTGTGGGGTCACCAGTACAGTATTTGTACATTGAAATTATATCCACTATCAAGCGTCTCTTCTCCAGAGAGAATAAGTTCAGTGCTTGTAATCTTTCCTAATGTCCTCCAGTCCCTTTATTAGTTTTGTTGCCCTTCTCGGGACTCTCTCCAGTTCCAGCACATCCTTCCTGAGGACTGGTTCCCAGAACTGGACAGCATACTCTAGGTGTGGCCGGACCAGAGTCTTGTAGAGCGGGAGAATTATTGTTTTATCTCTGGAGTTAATCCCCCTTTTAATGCATGCCAATATTCTATTGGCTTTGCTTGCAGCAGCTTGGAATTGCATGCCATTGCTGAGCCTATCATCTACTAGGACCCCCAAGTCCTTTTCCATCCTAGATTCCCCCAGAGGTTCTGTTTCTAGTGAGATTGCATATATATTTTTGCCACCCAAATTCATTATTTCACACCTAGGCGTCTGCAAACACTGTGATTCTGCCCGCGATCCCAAAATGCTCTGCAAAACTGTCAAATCGCACCATGCTTTTTCAGGTGCCTTTCATTTTCAATGGCACTTAAACGCTAGATGTAAAATTACTATCTGTAAAACAATAATTTAATTGTAAAACTAATTTACAATCAGCTTTCCCTAAACATTGTTGCTTTAATTTTTTTTTTTTGTAAACATTCTTGTGACAGCAATAGGCAGTGACAGGTACTCTTTATGGCGAGATCTGGGTCTATAAGACTCCAAATCCCTCCTCTGCCTTTTTTTTTTAAATACTTTTTATTAACTTCAGACAATGAAAAGTACCAGTAAAGACATATAGCTAAACAAAGCTACAACCTAAATTGCTCATGACCATAGCTGGTAGGATAGAGTGAGGATAATAGTTCAATTTAATTTAAACAACTATCTTCAGATGTTTCACTGTGGGAAAAGTTGAGTTTTACAAAACAGATTCAGATGGGCAACAATAGCTTAACCTCACAGCCCATATTCAGCCTGTCAATGTTGTCCAGCAGGGGGAGTTGGACATCACTGTGTGGCATTAGTTGTATCCGATTCCAACCAAATGTACCAAATTTTATCAAACTTGGCTGGGCATCACCTAGCTAGATAAGCGGCTTTGTAAAGCGGCACTGCAGAGTTGACCAACGCCTTCTATGTATTTAGAGAGGGCACCTCTGGTTGTTTCCATTTTAGAAGCAGCGCCTTTCTGACATAGAACAACGGGAGTCCAATTAAGGTCCTGGTTGCTCGACGGTGGGCTAAGGAGCCCACCAAGCCCAGCAAGCAGACTGATACGCTCAAGGGCATGTGAATTGTAATTAGAGTAGTGATGAAGCCTGTGACCTCCAACCAAAGGGCCTGAACCTTAGAGCATGACCAGAGCACATTGTCAAAACCAGCATCTCCATGTCCACATTTCCAGCAGTTTGAGGAGGAGTTTGGGTAAATCCTGGATAATTTTTGGGGTAACATATACACCCGATGTATTAGTTTAAATTGGATCAACTGATCCCCTTATGGAGTTCAGTTTTAAAAATGGGTATTCCCAGGCGAGGTTGGGTTGTATGAGGAGTAGTGGGAGA
The DNA here is from genome assembly GCA_037952925.1 of Lithobates clamitans. Classification (NCBI taxonomy): domain Eukaryota; kingdom Metazoa; phylum Chordata; class Amphibia; order Anura; family Ranidae; genus Lithobates; species Lithobates clamitans. Next base: position 4,328,449 of record JBBGZY010001206.1, read on the forward strand.
GAACCAAACTGGGCGGTGTGGGCATGGTGGAGTTGGAGGTATCTGAAGAATTGGCGGTTGGTGAACCCAAATTTCTCCTTGAGAGAGTCCAAAAATAAGAGGACCCATTGGAACAGATGTGATCTAATTTCTTGACTCCCCTGGCTGCCCAGAGCCCCCGTATCAGGGACAGTAAGAACTTCAGATAGTTGCTGGTTGAGCCACAGACGGGTATCAGGAGACCGGGTATGAGGGACCTCACTATGCTTGCATACCAATAGTTGCCGAAACTTAATGACTGCTTTCATAGAGTGTGTGAGAGGAAAGGGAGCTTTAACACCTCTAAACAATGTGTTTCTCAGCGACTCATATGACCCAAGATATGTCGCCTCAAGAACCACCGCTGCATTTGATTTGTCATATAATACCCAGTTATGAGCATGGGATAGGAGGGCCACATGAAAATATTTTAGAAAGTCTGGGTAGGCTAAACTACCTTCTGTCCAGGGTCTTTTCATAATAGATTTGTTTATTCTGGGGGGTGTATCTCCCCAGAAAGGAAGCGATAGTGGAATTTCATTTTCATCAGGTTTATCCTGCCTATGAGGGGCAAATGATTCCATGCTCGTAGTTTTAGTTTGAGCTCGGAGAGTAAAGGGTAAAGGTTTAATTTGGCAAATTCTGAGACCCGAATGGTAATAGTAATACCCAAATATCAGATACAGGTGGCCCATGTCAAGGGTAATGAGGGGTCTGCCTGCGCTTTGGTTTGGGAGTCAATAGGCAGAGCTTGGGATATATCCCAATTTACCCTTAGCCCGGAAAGGTCAGAGAATTCAGAAATAATGTTTAAAGATGCTCGGAGTGAGGGTCCTGGGTCATTGAGAAATAGCATTAGATCATCGGCATATAGAGCATGTTTCTTGACTATACTGCCAACCTGAATGTCTTTCACCGAGTCTGATCGCCTGAGAGCTGTGGCCAGGGTTCCATAACTAGAGCGAATAGAAACGGGGAGAGGGGACAACCCTGTCTGGTGCCCCGCTCCACTGGAAAGGGTTTGTAAAGCAGACCACCTATTTAATTTAAGCTATTGGGGATTTATAGAGAATGCCTATCCATCTTGGGAAGGAGATTCTCGAATGTGGGTTTGGGAGCTGCAGGTGGGTGAGCACACTTCGGAGATTGATGTCAGTGGACTTCCCTGGCATAAAGCCAGTTTGATCAATGTCCACCAGCTCAGGCAGGACCTTAACCAACCTAGTTGCAAGGACCTTGGCCAGAATTTTTAGGTCATAATTTATTTAATTAAACGTTCACTGTTTAAGAGATATTCACCCTGCATGCAGCCAGTGATATCACTGGCGCATGCGCTCTGAAGGTCCAGCATGCCTTGCCGGAACTTCAGACCCTCGTGCCGAAAGCTAGGGCTCCCACGCGCATGAGCGGGAGTGAAGTCATCGCGGGTCCGGCCAATCACATAGCCGGAGCTCATGAACCCGGAAGACAGACAGGGCGAACATGTCAGCCCCCTCAGCACTGGAGGGCTTCATTCCAAGGTGAGCATTTCATAATGTGCTAGTATGCAATGCATACTAGCACATTATGCCATTGCCTTGCAGGTTTTTTTTTTTATTTATATCCACCGTTTACAACCGCTTTAAGTGTGGCCCAGCAAATGGGATGGCCAGGACCAGATGGCAAGGTACAGGCTTTCAATTATTCTCTATGATAGAAAGCTGCATACAGTATATGCACTAGCGTATAGCCTTCTACTGCAGCAAGTCAAAATGCCACCCAGCTTGGCGGATATACGATTTTGATCCTATCACACCGCATCATGGATTAAATTGTGGTAATAACTGAAGTCCCTGTGCTGATAATGAACACTGTGCTGAGAGTATTTACAGACTGTAAACATGCTATGCTGTTTATTATTTATGCAGGCACTGATAATGAACACACCACAATGCATAATTAATTTCTATCTCCTCTTCAGCAGTAGGGATCAATGTGTAGGTCAGATGTTCCCTTTTAAAATGTAAAGATAAAGAGCAATGATTTAATGACTCTGTGATGTTAATTTGTTGTCATGAGCATTATTTTCAGCTAAATGTTCCTTCTTTATGCAATGGAGAGGTGAGTATGACAGGGCTTCATCCAATAAAGTGTAATTTATGGATATAAACATTGCCAGCAAAAATGTATCTACGGTGTATATATACATATCAAATATATTAAAAGAAAAACTCCTTATATGCACCCAGTGCTATAATCAGCCTTTCTAGGGGAGGAAAAGTTTAGGCCCCTTTTTCACCTCAAAGCACAGCTGATATTTAATTTATTTTAATAATAATAAACATGTTATACTTACCTGCTCTGTGCAATGGTTTCGCACAGAGCAGCCCTAATCCACCTTTGCTAGGGTCCCCCACTGGCGTTCTTGGCTCCTCCTCTTCTCCATGTGCCACCATAGCAAGCCACTTCCTATTGCGGTACACCTGCAGGCTCGATCATGAGCCACGCTGACTGTGTCCATAGACAAAGGCATTGTGGCTCGCCCCGCCCCCTGTCCCCCCAGATAATACTGCCTTTAGAACCACTTTAAACTCTATTAGGCTCGATTCACACCTATGCATGTTGCTTTTGAGCGTTTTTGGAGTTTTTTTTTTTCATGGTTGCCACATTTTTGAGCAGCATTTTTGTGGCGTTTTTGCCGCGATTTGTGTTTTGCGGGTTTTTTTTTTAGTTTTTTTTTACAGTCTTAAAAAAAAAAAAAAAAAAAAAAATAACTGGATAAAACGGCAAAAACGCACCAAAAACGCATCAAAAACGCTGCAAAAACGGTGCACTTGCGTTTTTGATGCTTGTCCATTGAATTCTATTACATGCAAGACGCTGCATTTTGCATGAAAAAAAGTCCCTGACCCTTTCCAAAAATGCAGAGAAACAAAAAGGCATTGATGTGAACATGTTCCATAGGAACCCATGTTAAAAAATTCCTGTGCATTTCTGCAAAATGCAAAATGCATCAAAAAACGCGCTAGTGTGAATGGAGCCTTATGGCTTGTTTACACTTGCAGTTGGGGGGCTGTAAAAAAAAGCGGTTGAGCAGTTAACTGCCCCCAACTGCTCCTCCTTAAGCTGCAAAGGCAGTGGATGGGGATCCACACAGGCTGTGGCCGCAATGCTTTGTTTTGTGCAATAATTAAGCCACCTGTCGTGTTTGGTAGGAAGTTCAACCCACCTAACTCACCGCATTCAACTGAATGGGGCCGTGCTGCATCCTCCCCACAATCACATGATTACGGGACAGCGGTGTAGGCTTTTAGAGGTTAAAACAGGTGGTGAGGAGGCAACTGCCTGTCAAACGCCCTCCAAAAAGCAACCACCACGCGATTTTGCAGTAATAATATGAACTGAGTCTAATTTATGAGATGGTCATCACCCAATCCAATAAGAACCCTGACTACACAGGCAAGCTGCTATTTGGGAGTGTAGTTGATAGCAATAGGGCAGGTTAGTAAACTTGCATCAGTCTCAATAAATCAATTTTTGCAGAGAAGAACATTCATATTTATAAAAGTTAGTTGGGCAGATCTTGCTTATCCAACCACCTATGGATGTCTACCAGCACCATTAGTCTAACTTGAGGCTGTGAAAGAGAAAGGGGACAAAATTTGAGCTTTGAAAAAAGGATTTGTTGCTTGAGGCACCACAGGTATGTGAGTAGCCATGATGCAACTTAGTACATTGGCATCCACCAATTTGGAATTGAGATTGGTGGAATTTAATGTCTACATTAAGGACCTCCTATACAATCAGGCACACCACCACCCAATCCAGTTAGCCCCCTGACTACGCAGGCAAGCTGCTATTTGGGAGTGCAGTTGATAGCGATAGGGCAGGTTAGAAAACCTGTGACAATCTCCATAAATCAATTTTTGCAGAGAAGAACATTCATATTTATAAAAGTTAGTTGGGTAGATCTTGCTTATCCAACCACCTATGGATGTCTACAAGCATCATTAGTCTAACATTGAGGCTGTGAAAGGGAAAGGGGACACAATTTCAGCTTTGAAGAAAGGATTTGTTGCTTGAGGCACCACAGGTATGTGAGTAGCCATGATGCAACTTAGTACATTGGCATCCACCAATTTGGAATTGAGATTGGTGGAATTTAATGTCTACATTGAGGACCTCCTATACAATCAGGCATACCACCAAAACATTAGTCACTGTTTCCTTTCCACAGAGCAATCACTTCTGCTTTCAAACAAAGATGTTTATCACAGTAAGCTTAGTTATGGTATTTCACAACTGACATGAGTTCTTTAGAATAATGTGATGCAGTCTCAATTAATTGTTCTTTTGTATGTTCACCAGAAGAAATGTGTCATCCATGAGCCCATGATGCTACTTTATTATTTCTGCTAATGCCTTATCCTGAATGAGGTGGGGATTTACTCTGTAAATTTGTTAGTCATAATGTTGAATCTAGAAATATATCTTTTGATAATTATTCTGGTTGATCATGTAGAATGTAAGTGTTAAAATAAAACATGTGCTATTTAAATAAAGCCTTTGTTTTATTTTTTTTATTAATGACTGGACAATGAATTAATTGATACAACAACCCCACTAAATAATCACATTTTATTCCCTTTCTCAATTTACAGCTTTCAGCTTCCCACATGTGACTTTCTGAACTTCCATTCGGGGGCGTGCACTCTTATTGGAAACAAAAGATTCTGATTATCTTCGTCAGGACTACATGCCCCATCATTTCTTGCATGTCACTCATGCCCACCCTTTTCCTGGTGGCATTGCTTTCTATTCCTCTGGACTGCCTGACCATGTCCAGTACGCACATAACCATGGCTCCATAGGACCCTGCAAAGCCTAGGAGCCACCCTTAAATTTAAAATCGGAACCTGCAATTGGGGAACAGGGAGAAAAAGGAGAAACTTTAGAAGAAGCCAAGTCCTACCTAACATCAGCAGCTTATAATGAATCTCCCCACATGTGACTTTCTGAACTTTCGGGTGCCTGCACTCTTATTGGAAACAGAAGTTTCTGATTACCCTCCTTAGGACCGCATGTCCCAGAATTTCTTGCACGTCACTCATGCCCACCCTGGTCCTGGTGGCATTGCTTTCTATTCCTCTGGACTGCCTGACCATGTCCAGTATGCCATAACCATGGCTCCATAGGAAAACAAAAAGGGGGGGGGAGGGGAGGGAATTAATGATCCAGGAGACTCAAATTGATTCAATATGAAAAGTAGTAACAGATGAGGGAAGTGCCCTGACTACATCTGTATATAAATGAAGCTAATTGCATAACACCCGGGGAATCTAATTGAGATAGCAGGGTGTGTTCCTCTGAATTAAAGGCATATCACAAAAAAGGGGACCCAGGAGGGAGGAACGGGACAGGTGCCAGTTCCACCCAGGGAAAAAGAATTCATCAACAAGGAACCAGCAAATTAGCAAAAATATGAAAAATTTAATATTAAGTTGAATGATTCCACATATACACCAAACACAAAATCAAAAAATATGACAATAAGTGAACCAAGACCTGACACTAAGAAAAGAAAATAGACAACGTTGTCTAAAAACAGAACAACACACAGATGGCCACCACTAAACACACACAACAAGGACGCCCAGCTGGATTAATGAATGAAAAGAAACACAGCAAAACATAAACCGTCTCATAAGTATCTCAAAAGGTTGTGGGTCAAGGCTGGGAGATTGGTGTGTGCAGCCGTGTGGTTGGGGGGAAGTCCGCCTAGTAGGATGCCAATACCAGGCCTTAGGTGAGCCTTGAAATGTGTTGCATGGACATAGCTAGTTGAGACACTAACAGCTGAGTGTCATACAATGACTGGTAAGGTAGGTGAGCAGCTGTGTAGGGATGGTACATAGATCAAGATGTAGGTGTGCCTGCATCGGTAATAATCACTGTGAATGAAATTAACAGTGGGTGGGAGACAGCTGTGTAACTATAGTGGCAGCAGTCACGATTAGAACACGAGCAGATACAGTCTCACCAGTCCCGGGATACCGAAGTTGAGCAGGCTAATAGATCATTCCAATCCCACTCGGATCATCTCAGATAGTACGAAGCGGCTGCATCCAGGTCGGGTCAGCTGGATGGGGCTTCGTAGATCCGTGTGCTCGGTTACCAACCACGGTGATGAGGAGCGGAGGCGTGTTAGGACGTGCCGTCTGAGTGCGGCGTAGGTCAGCGACCACTTCCTGGTTCCATGCTGTGAGGCTTCACACGTGGGCGGACGGAATACCCAGGGCTGATGGGTGGGTCTGTGTGTGACGCTAGGTGGAGCGTGATGGCGTCATGCTGACGCGTTTCATCCGTCACAGGGATTTCTTCAGAGCATGCGCCGTTGCCAGAGCGGACATCTTATATAGCCCTCTCACTTACATACGTGGATACAATGGCTATCTGTTGGCCTGGCAACGGTACAACAAATAGACTGCCATTCAGACCGGAAGACAACAAAGATTATGCAAATAAAATGGAACGGGCCGGTCCGTGGGTGCACCACCTCTATACAGAGCATAAACTACTTAAACAAGGAAGGGAGGGAGAAAAGAAGGGAAGTGGAGTGGAGGGGAAAGACTGAAACTGAGACTAAATAGGAAATAAAAAATGAAGTATAGAAAGTAAAAAATAACTAAATAATAAAAATTAAAAATAAAAAATAAATAATAAAATAAAATATAAAAAATAAGAAATAATTAATAATGAAAAAATAATAAATAATAAATGAAAAATAAAAAATGAAAGATAAAGAAATAAAAATAAAAAATAGAAATAAAAAATAAAATAAAAAGTAGTTGAAAGGAGCGATCAGGCAGTGAAAGTAAATATGTCACCTATATGGAGAAGAAAGAAGCTAATTTGCTGGTTCCTTGTTGATGAATTCTTTTTCCCTGGGTGGAACTGGCACCTGTCCCGTTCCTCCCTCCTGGGTCCCCTTTCATGGCTCCATAGGACCCTGCAAGCCTAGGAGCCACCTTTAAAATTTAAAATCAGAACCTCCAATTGGGGAACAGGGACAAAAAGAGAAACTTCAGAAGAAGCCAAGTCCTACCTACCATCAGTAGCTTATAATGAATCTTCCCACATGTGACTCTCTGAACTTCCATTCGGGGCGTGCACTCTTATTGGAAACAGATATTTCTGATTACCCTCCTCAGGACCGCATGTCAAAGAATTTCTTGCAAGTCACTCGGTTGGTTACCACTAGTTACTAACATCCACCAAATCACCCTGCTGCCAGACCCCCATCTATCACATTTAAGACAATGAGGAGTCATTTGCGCAGTTTTGTTGTCTTTATTGCGGGATATAACTTGGTTGGGGTAAAGGAAAATATGGGATGCCCATAGCACTTATTGAATTGCCATCACATTGATAGAACATTGATTAGCAGCTTTAGCCCTGAAAATGATGCATCTCTAACATTCACAGTCTATTTTCCTCGCATATCTCCACTGCAGACTATTGCTCTTCTTCCTCTGCCATCACTCCTGCAGAATTATCACTACTCTAGATTCCTCTCTTCTTGTACAAATCCTCCACTGCAAAACTGTTATGCCGCGTACACACGGGCGGACTTTTCGACCGGACTGGTCTGACAGACATTCCGACGGACTTTTGACAGACTTTTGAACGAATGGACTTGCCTACACACGAACGAACGGACTCGCCTCCTGAAGACGGGAAACGAAAACGTACGTCGAGGTGTGCCTGGTTACGCAATCTCTCGAATTCCAATTCCGGTTCCTGTGGTTGTCAAAGGCTGATGGTGGAACGCATGCCAGTCACCACGCGCAGAGCGGAGCTCCTAGCCCCTTACGAGCGGTACAGCCTCAGTGCCGGGTGAGGGCACTCCGATATGGAGGCAGCCATTTGGCTTTTTGTTTTTAATTGCTTTTATCAATAAATGGGATTACACTATTGTAGCCCTTCTTGTATCCTTATGCATATTTCTTGATACTCTACCGGGGGAGAGGAAAAGGCTACCCAGCACAGTTTATCCATATCATTACAGCAAGTCATCCTTGCTAAAAGCCCATTTGATCTTTTTTTAATTAAAAAGGTCAACAACTTCTGGTAAGCGGACATCCATACACAGAGCAATTTGGGTGTATAACACTGCTGGTGAAGGTTGTTCATCTACACAGCGGAAGAGTCACTTATTTGGTTAATTTCATCAATCTTTTCAAATCACATGTGGACTTTTTCTATTTTCTTTTTTCTTTTTTTCACAAAGGACATTATTTTTCAATACATGCTCAAATTGCCTGAGATGTTATCTTTTTCTAATATGCTCTATTTGCACCTAATATTATATTTATATACATATAGCTTTTTTGTATAGAACATCCATGTGTATTTAAAAATTGCTGTTGGGTCCCACATTTTCATACATTATAGCTAACAGTAAATATAGACTTAGCGCCCCCCACCATATCCATTTTTTTCATTTGCACTGGATTTCTCACCCAGTTTGGGGGTTAGCAGCTTTTATTTAACCTTTCACATTAATTTTTGGCGCGAGGTATACATACTTTTACACACGATCACACCAAAGTCCGACGGATTCGTACGTGATGACGTACGATTGTACTAAAATAAGGAAGTTGATAGCCAGTAGCCAATAGCTGCCCTAGAGTGGGTTTTCGTCCGTCGGACTAGCATACAGACGAGCGGATTTTTCGACCGGACTCGAGTCCATTGGAAAGATTTGAAGCATGTTTCAAATGAAGGTCCGATGAAGCCCACACACGATCGGATTGTCCGCCGGACTCGGTCCGTCGGACCAGTCCGGACGAAAAGTCTGCTCGTGTGTACGCGGCATTAGATTCCTGTTGCTTCACTTCCAGTAAAACAAGAAGGGATCACTCTGAATAACCCCAGCTTGCTGGCTGTAATTTGTTACTGTAATAAAGTCTCTGAATGGTGCTGCTTGAGCAAATCAATAAGCCAGAGGCATACAATACCTCTCCCCGGTATTCGTGGAATCGTCCACATGGGACTGTGGGCATTAAGCTCTGGTTCACAGCGCTGCTGCTTTAAAATCGTGCTACTTCAGCGCGATTTCAAACCTGCACATCAGTGCGATTTCCACTGCCGATTTTATTTCGGCTTGTGACTTCATTTAACAGAAGTCTATGCAAGTCGCAATGAAATTGGTAAAAAGTAGTACAGGAACCTTTTTCATAATCACTGCGGCATAAGTCATGGCGATATGAATGGTTCCATTGCTGACAATGGGGTGCGGCTTGTCATGCAATTTGGAATGATCAAAACACATGACAAATCGCACCAGGGTGAACAGGGGCTAAAGGCCCTTTCACACTGCTCTGTAGCAAAATTGCTGTAAAAACGCATATACATTTTTCTGCGATTTTGCTGTGTTTCAGATGCGTTTCCTATGCATTTCTGGACATTTGAACATTTGACTCACCAAAAACGCAAAACACGGTGCGGTTTTACCACAATTTCCATTCAATAGGGAGCTGTGTTTTTGGTGTGGTTTTCAAAACTGCACCAAAGATGCAGCATGCAGGACTTCAAAATGCACTGCACCCGTAGCGCAGTGGTATGAAAAGTTCCATAGGATTTAAAGGGAAACATTTTTCTTGCAAGTTAAAATTGCAGGGAAAACGTATAAGTGTGAAAGGGCCCTAAGATAAAGCCTTGTATTTTTATCAGTAAAAACAAGGTATTCTCTGATTGGACAAGGTGAGGATTGTGACGTCATCCACCCGTCCTCTTCATCTCATCCAATCAGAGGATGCCTTGTATTCATTGACAAAAAAAAAAAATCAAGGCTTCCCCTGAATACCAAGCGAACAACTCCATGTTTAGACTGCAGAGGGAAAGTCGCTGGGACAGCATCCGGAAAATTACGGACATCATAGCTGTAACTTTGCAAAAAATATAATTCCTGGAACGCCACCTTAAGCATTTCACATAGATAAATCACTATTAAGGTTTTGATGTCTAACGCCTTGCAATTTTAACCACTTCAATACTGGGCACTTATACACCTTCCTGCCCAGGACAATTTTCAGCTTTCGGCGCTGTCGCAATTTGAATGACAATTGTGCGGTCATGCTACACTGCACCCAAACTACATTTTTATCATTTTTTTCCCACAAATAGAGCTTTCTTTTGGTGGTATTTGATCACCTCTGGGTAATTTTTTTTTGTGATAAATAAATTTAAAAAAAGATCGAAAATTTTGAAGAAAACCTTTTTTTTTTTGTTTCTGTTACAAAACTTTGTAAATAAGTAAGTTTTCTCCTTCACTGATGGGCACTGATGGGGCTGCACTGACGGGTACTCATAAGGCGGCACTGATGGGCACCGATGAGGTGGCACTGATGAGGTGGCACTGATGGGCGCTAATATGCGGCACTGATGGGGCAATGATAAGTGGAAATGATGGGGACACATAGGCGGCACTGATGGGCACTGAAAGGCGGGACTGATAGGTGGCACGGATGGGCATTGATAGGCGGCACGGATGGGCACTGATAGGTGGCACAGATGGGCACTGATAGGCGGCATGGATGGGCACTGATAGGCGGTACGGATGGGCACTGAGAGGCAGCACGGATGGGCACTGATAGGTGGCACAGATGGGCACTGATAGGCGGCACGGATGGGCACTGAGAGGCAGCACGGATGGGCACTGATGGGTGGCATGGATGGGCACTGATGTACGCTAATCGATGATACTGATAGGCATCACTGATTGGCAGGCATCCATTGTTGGCACTGATTGGCATCCATTGTGGGCCCTGATTGTTATTCCTGGTGGCCATGGGTGGCATACCTGGTGGTGACTAGTGGTGGGCATCCCTGGTGGTCCAGTGTGGGCCTGAAGGCATCCCTGCTGGTCCAGTGTGGGAATCCTCAGGGAGGCTGCGCTGATAATCAATCAGCAAAGACCCCCCCCCGTCAGAGGTGCAGCCAATCGGCTCTCCTCTACTTGCGTCTGACAGATGCTCTTCCTGTTTACACTGTGATCAGCCGTGATTGGACATGGCTGATCACGTGGTAAAGAGTCTCCATCAGAGACTCTTTACCTAGATCGGTGTTGCGGTGTGTCAAACTGACGTCATATGACGGTCAGGATATCGCAACCACTTTGCTGCCATCATTTTGCTATATGGCGGGCGGCAAGTGGTTAAAGTAGTATTACAGCCCAAACCAAAAATGTAATACATTGCAGCTTATCAATCATTAGTTGTGGGGGCTTTTTTTCACCTGGTTATCTGGTCAGTAACACACCTCTTGTATTAGAGTGCCCTCACTCTGGATGAAGGAGCACCTTTGGAAAGCAGCATCGTTAATCTGGGGAAGGGGAGCATTAGCTATACTAGCAAATTTAGATACAATAACAAATTAAAGGCAAATTCCAGCTAACAGTTTATAAGTAGTTATAGCTGTGGTGGCTGGTGCTCCCTTTTTTGGGGACCTATACGGTCGCTTCTCCTCACGGCCAATTGGGTCTTGAGACCCGCTTCCTGATTGGCCAGGAGGAGAAGCAGGAAGACATATATTCATATATTAATTTGCTATTGTCACACAACAGGGTGATCTGCGCCTCGAGCCTGCCCTTTTTTGAAGCCAATTAGAGCCTCAGGCTCTAATCACGTGCTTAAAAAAAAAAAAAAGCCCATTGAAATCCATGCGTCCGGCGCCCTGCATGTAGATTAGGAGCCAGGCACATGGATTAGGGGGGCGGCGCCCCTAATGGGGCGGCCAGCACTGAGTTAAAGCAACAGTTTTTTTTCCTTTTGGGATGAAGTTTTACATTAAGACGGCTTTCACACCGAGCCGCGGGGGGGCATCGGCTATTTTTAGCGCCGCTTTTCCATCGTTTTAGCGGCGCTATTCGGCCACTAGCGGGGTGGTTTTAACCCCCCGCTAGCGGCCGAAAAGGGGTTAAATCCACCCGCAAAACACCGCCAGAGCAGCGTTTTGCCGGCAGTATCGCAGCGCTGCCCCATTGATTTCAACGGAGAGCAGCGGTGGTGGAGCAATGAGTTCACCGCTCCTTCACCGCTCCAAAGAAGCTGCTGGCAGGACTTTTTGTGACGCCCTGCCAGCGCACCGCTCCAGTGCGAAAGCCCTCGGGCTTGTACACTGGAGTGAATGGAGCCACTTTTTTTCAGGCGCTATTTTTAGCGCTGTAGCGCCTGAAAAACGCTGGCAGTGTGAAAGGAGTCTAAAAAATGCAAGCTGATCATTGTAAGCACCTCTGCAAGAGAGCTTGCTCTTTTGAAAAACAACAGACTTACTGGCCAGATCGCTAGGTAAAAAAAGAAAGCCTAAAAATAAAAACGAATGCAGCTATTGCATATAAAAACTGGTAAGCTGCAATATAATAAATGTTTACTTTTGCATTTAATGCGGCTTTAAGATCGTGTCCCCTCCTTTCATCTTTGCAGAATCTTATTTCATTACAAAAATAAGTTTGCCTTTTCTTTCTCTGTCGTGTTTCTAGCTCTGTTTGTCTTTCTCTACATTTAATATTTTTAACTAAATGCAAAACTTACCTTCCCCACCACTGTGTATATCTGTAAAGAGAAGAGGGAGGGTAATACTGTTTTTTAATGATATTTTACTTTTGTAAAACCAAAGATTTACAGGAAGGATGTATATTTCACAAAGAGATGAATGCCAGCTCACAAGCGGGAGGCAATAGGAGCAGAATAATTTGAAGTGCTGCTTTACAGTAAGAGTAGTCAATCTTTGGAATTTCCTGTCAAAATGTGTGACACAATCTACTGTCATAACCAGAAGCTTCTGGGCAATAGATCCAAAAGTTCATGCTTTGCCGTTAAAGGGTCAGTCCACCTTAAACTGAGATTTCAATTTTTGGTCATTGTTGGGGACTTAAAGAGGAACCTCAGCCTGCTTACATAATTTGTATTAAAATCATCTTTGCCATTCTGAAGCTTCCCTCCAACCACTTTGCATATTATTTTATATACATACTGCTATTCTGTACTTGCCAAATATACTGCAGAAATCTCCCTCCACTGAGTCTGGCTGCAACCATTTTAACTGTGGGCAGCTGAAGCTGCAGCCTGTTCACTTCCTGGATTTACACAGACACACAGAGGCTCATCTTTAGCTCTGAAGGTCTCATTGGCCCTCTTATGACTCATCCCCCCTCCCTTCCTGGCAAACTCTCACGAGAGTGAGAGAGAGAGCGGTGCATGATGTCATAAGCCTAGGCTTGTTTCCAGACAAGAAACAGGAAGTGGGCTGTATAAGGTATTTACTGGCAGTCAGTGGCGTTGCTAGGGGGTGGCTTTTGGGGCTATAGCTCCGAATCTGGGGCCCATAGCCCCGAGTCTCTGCAGGGGTCCCCAAGGGAAGGGGAGGCTCTCTGGGGACCCTGATGTAAGTGGGGGGCTCTCTGGGGACCCTGATGCAAGGGGGAGGCTTTCTGGGGACCCTGATTTTAAGGGGGAGGCTCTCTGGGGACCCTAATGTAAGGGGGGCTCTCTAGGAACCCTGATGTAAGTGAGGGGCTCTCTGGGGACCCTGATGTAAGTGGGGGGTTCTCTGGGGACCCTGATGTAAGGAGGGTGCTCTCTGGGGACCCTGATGTAAGGAGGGTGCTCTCTGGGGACCCTGATGTAAGGAGGGTGCTCTCTGGGGACCCTGATGTAAGGAGGGGGCTCTTTGGGGAACCTGATGTAAGGAGGGGGCTCTCTGGGGACCCTGATGTAAGGAGGGTGCTCTCTGGGGACCCTGATGTAAGGAGGGTGCTCTCTGGGGACCCTGATGTAAGGAGGGGGCTCTTTGGGGAACCTGATGTAAGGAGGCGGCTCTTTGGGGAACCTGATGTAAGGAGGGGGCTCTCTGGGCATCCTGATGTAAGGGGGGCTCTCTGGGAACCCTGATGTAAGGGGGGCTCTCTGGGAACCCCAATGTAAGTGGGGGGCTCTCTGGGGACACTGATGTAAGTGGGGGGCTCTCTGGGGATATATACACACACACGTATATTACTGTATATACATGTGTATGCCCACCCAAGCATATGACTTTCTTTACTGCGCTGCTATGGGCTCTAGCCCCAGATCTTTTGTAGACCTAGCAATGCCCCTGCTGGCAGACAAAAAAATGTTTTACTATCCAAAGTTAAAACAACAAGGACAGAAGATTTAATAGAAGGAAAGGACTGAAGGTCCACTTTAAAGTTGCCCTAGCATCAGAATACGTTTTTTTTATATTGAAGCTGAACTCTGGTTGTCCTGCAAATAAGAATTGTGAATAAGTGTGAAATGCTCCTTCAGTCTACAGCGGCCCCCAACCTTTTTGGCACTGGGGACATGCTTTGAGGGGGTGTTTCACGGACGGTTTGTCGGGGCAATAGCTGGTGTTAGCGCTTCAATCATCACGACACCATGGTTGTTATGGTGTCAGGATGATTGAAGCACATTATTTCTATTATTAAACAAAACAGAAAGTCGCGCTAAATGGTGAAGAGATCAATTGACATATGTTCCCAATGATAAGTGCCAAATATTGTTACGATAAGTGACACAAAATGAAAGTTGAAGTGCAAAATTGAGTGCATCAAACTATATATAGTACAAAATATAGTGCATCAAAAACACAAAAGCAATTGCGTGATAATGAAAAAAATATATATAAAGAAATACATTGAAAAATTGTCCAATAGCTGGGAGAAAAACAAAAAACAGAATGAAAAGACCCTAAATCAATCCATATTGGGAAGGAATGAATCCATATAATAAGCCATAAAAAGTCCAATAATCATGTTAATTCAAAAGTGATGTGTTGTGAAGATCCACACTCAAGTGACAAGTGAAAAAGTATATCCTGCACCACAGAAAATGCTGCCGCTTAATAGAAATCGGTGGTCCCTTATTACAGGGGACCACACTGGGCGACTGGCTGTAACTCCAGCCCAGGATCTCACTGGCAAGCACTGGACTCCTCAGCGTCAGCACGGATGATCAGCGGAAGGATCAGTAGGTAGGCAGTAATATCACCAAAAAGAACAAAAAGCTCCACATAGCGTAAATCCTTAAATCCTTAACATTTATTTAAGTATAGAACAGACAAATGGACACTTACAAATCGAAGGATGTACATAGGCAAGATAAAAATGAAAGGATGAGCTGACCGGCTTCCAAACAGCCCGTAGCTTCCGGGACTGAATGTGCAGCGGTCCCTTGACCACGTCCGCTAGTGACGAAACGATGTATGGAGGAGGAGCTACGTTCTGACGTCACCGCTGCACATTCAGTCCCGGAAGTTACGGGCTTTTTAGAAGCCGGCCGGCTCATCCTTTCATTTTTATCTTGTCTATGTACATCCTTCAATTTGTAAGTGCGGGCCAATTCTGACACTTTGCTCCTACATGTAAAAATCATCATTTTTTTGCTAGAAAATTACATAGAACCCCCAAACATTATATATTTTTTTTAGCAAAAACCCTAAAGAATACAATGGCGGTTGTTGCAACTTTTTATCTCACACAGTATTTGCGCAGGAATTTTTCGAACGCGTTTTTTTGGGGAAAAAACAGTTTTGTGTTTAAAAAAAAAACAAAACAGTAAAGTTAGCCCAATGTTTTTGCATTTTGTGAAAGATGAAGTTACGCCGAGTAAATAGATACCTAACATGTCACGCTTCAAAATTGCACACGCTCGTGGAATGACGCCAATGTTCGGTACCTAAAAATCCCCATAGGCAACGCTTTAAATTTTTTTACTGGTTACATGTTTTGAGTTGCAGAGGAGGTCTAGGGCCAAAATGATTGCTCTCACTCCAACATTCGCGGCGATACCTCACATGTATGGTTTGAACACCGTTTTCATATGTGGGCGGGACTTACGTATGCGTTCGCTTCTGCGTGTGAGCACACGGGGACAGCGGCGCTTTAAAACATTTTTTTTTTTTTATTGTTAATTATATTTTATTTTTTTTATTTTGACACTTTTTTGAAAAAAAAAAAAATTGATTACTTTTATTCCTATTACAAGGAATGTAAACATCCCTTGTAATAGCAATATGACATGTCAGGTGCTCTTAATAGTGAGATATGGGGTCAATAAGACCCCATATCTCACCACTAGGCTGGGAAGCCTGAAATAAAAAAAATAAATAAAACGATCGCCGCTTCCCAGCCGAAGCGGCGCCGGTTTTTTGAATGGAGAGGCCGGGCCTCCGACGTTGGGAACCCCTGGTCTAGAGGGTATGTAGAGCAGAGTAATACTCTGATTGCCCTGATTACAATAAAGCACCCACAGTGCCAGCAGTTTGCCTACCAGTGCCAGCAGTTAGTGCCCACCAGTGCCAGCAAACAATGCCCACAAGTGTAAGCAATCAGTACCCATTAGTAATGCCAGTCAGTGCTGGCTATCACTGCTGCTCATCAATACCTATCACTGCTGCCCATCAATGCCACCCATCAGTGCCGCCTATCCGTGTTGCCTATCTGTGCCCACCAGTGCCGCAAATCTGTGCCCATCAGTGCCACCCACCAGTGCCGCCTATCAGTGCTCATCATGGCAACCTCAGTGCCCATGTATGGATTGAAATTCGGCTGGTCCTTGCTGAACTGGTCAAATTCCAATCCATATACGGCCAACTTAGAATCCTCTGTGGAATGTACACTGATATGCAAATGTGCAGTTTAGTTTACATCCTGGCACAGTGCCAGGATGAGTGTCAGGATGACTGCACTCCTGTTCATGTACAGCAGTGACATCAATTAGAGGTTTTTCTGCTGTATTAGCCACATCCCTATATTATAAATATATCGAGGACTGAATTCCCCATTCAGTGGGACTTTTAAGGCTCAAAAAATAATTTTAAAATCTATGAATTTTATTTAAAATTCCACAAAAGGGTAGTATATAAATACTATAAAAAGTTTTCACATAACAAGATACCAAGTCACAAGATACAATATTTATATGGTTTCAAACTACGTAGAAATTATATATGTATTAGACATGTGCACTGCTGAAAAATTTGTTCGTTTTCATTTCATTCCTTTTTTTTTCCGCTATTCGGGTAATTCGTTATGATCGTAAATTTGAAAATTCATAAATTCGATAATCCGAACTCCAGAAATTCAGAAATTCGTAAATTCGAAATCCAGAAATTTGAAAATACGTAAATTCGAAATCCGGAAATAATAACTAACTGATAATAACTAACTAATAATATATAGGTATTGGAATTTTCTTTCAAATTTGGCTGTTAGTGAACGTAACGAATACAAATATATCTAAAGTTACGAATTATCCAAAATAACGAATGTAGCATCTAAACAAAAAGAACGGAACTAATTAATAATAAGAAAAAATGTATTATTGTTATTTATTATTATTAATTCATTACGTTCCATTCGTTTAAATACGGCATTCGTTATTTCAGAAATTCGTAACTTCGGATAAATTCGTATTTGTTACATTCACTAACAGCCAAATTTGAAAGGAAATTCCAATACCTATAATTTAATAGCAATAGTTAAGTTTTTATTTCAGATTTTCAAATTTTCGGTTTTTCGTTCTTCTTTTGAATTTTCGTTTATTTTCGGATTTTCGCATTTCCGGATTTTCGAATTTCCAAATTTTTGAATTTCCGGATATTCAAACTTCGAATTTCCAAATTTTAGAATTTCGAATTTCCAAATTTTAGAATTTTTAATTTCCGAATTTTTGGATTTCAGAATTTTTCGGATTTTAGAATTTTTCGGATTTTCGAATTTCTAGATTTTCGAATTTCTGGATTTTTGAATTTCTGGATTTTCGAATGTTCGAATTTCATAAATTTGTAAATTCAGAAATTCAGAAATTTGAAAATTCGTAAATTCAGAATTTTCGAATATTCAAATTTACGAATATTCGGAAAAATTTGTTAAATGGGTTTTTCGTTAATTCGGATATTTACAAATTTGTCGAAATTTGTTAAAAACTAATTTGGAAACTAAACTAATTGCACATGTCTAATATGTAGCCTACGCGTTTCGTGAAAGGAACTCTATTCTTCCAAATTCCAAGTCAATATGTGGGTTGTGAGCCTGCAACCAAGGGAGGCCCAAGATGACAGTGAAGAAATCGCATCCAAGTGAAGTAGTCGCTGGTGGTTGCTATTGGTAATAGTTAGAAGTGGGGAAGTCTCTTTGGTCACAATCCTGATTTGATGTAGGATCTGTCTGCCAGGAACACAGTGAGCCCTTGGTTCTTAGGTTGTAGTGGGATGTGCTGCTGGGCCGCAAAAGACAGATCAATGAAGCAACTGCAAGCTCCCGAATCAATGATTGCAGTCACTGGCATGGTTCTTCCCCGAAGCCGGAATGAGGCAAGACTTTGTGAGCTGAATTGGCAGATATGTTGGGTTGTTTAGCTGAACAAAGTGAAAGGCATCTACGTAGGTTAGCCGGGCAGGTGCATATCTAGTGACCGGACTCCCCACAGTAGAGACAGAGGTTGTTCATCCATCTACATTGGCGTTCTTTGGGGGTTAGTGATGGACGCCACCCCCATCAAATCATTCTCTGCAGCTATTACCCTTTGTACCACCACCCCCTCCCTTTAGAATGTAAGCTCTACGAGCAGGGCCCTCCTGTACCTTTTGTATTGAACTGTACTGTAATTGTGTTGTCCCCACTATACATTGTAAAGCGCTGCGTAAACTGTTGGCGCTATATAAATCCCGTATAATAATAATAGTAATAATAATGGGCGGATCAAGCCCAACTGCCTTGGTTCAGGTGCCTCTGGAACAGGTGTAGCAGGATTTCCAAACACGGGGTCAGCAGGTCTGGGTGCTTTGGGTAACATTCATGTTGGTCTGAACTGCTGCGAGGATCTCTCAGATCTACGCTCGCGTAATCGACGATCGATCTATAGCGTGATCAAAGTCTCTAGTTTTTTTGGTACACCTACCCGGGCCAGCTCATCCTTAAGTTCTTCTAAGAGGCCCAAACGGAACTGGTGATGCAGGGCTGAGTCAATCCAGTTGATGTCTGCACTCCAATGTCTGAAATCTGTGACGTAATCTTCGACTGGTCTGTGACCTTGCTGAAGGGTATGCAAGGCAGATTCAGCAGTGGTGGTTCATTGCGGGTCATCGTACAGCTGTGACATGGCCATGAAAAATAGTTGCAGGGTATTTAACTGTGTGTTGTTTCCTTCCAGTAGATGATGAGCCCAGGACTGTGGTTCTCCTTGGAGCAGGGAAATGGTAAATCCCACCTTTGTAGCTTCTAGAGAAAATGTCCTTAGCTGAAGAACAAAGTAGAGCTGACAGGCATTGCGAAAGGCTCTAAACTTGCTTCGGTCACCGGAGAACCTCTCTGGGGCCAGAACAAGAGGTTCTGGGGGTAGCGTCATTACTGGAGAGCTGGCAGAGACCCCAGTGGATGTAGCAGGCACAAGTGTGGTGGAGGATGCAGCAGAACTCCCCACAGGTGTAGTCAGTAGCTGAACGCAGCCCTCCAGTTGAGTATAGCCCTCCTACAGGGATGTCCCCGTCTGGGAGGGTGAGGCAAGATGCTGGCAGATTTCCTCCAAGGGAGAGGATTCTCCTGCAGGCTCAGTCATGGCTGTTTGGTACTGTCACCTACCTGGTTTGTGAGCCTGACGTGTAGAGGAGAGCCTCTCGCACCACACCGGTTTGTGGGCCACTGAGGTTGAGACAGCAGCCACAGAAGCACGGTGATGTAGGAGTGCCTAGGATCAGTCCAGTATTCAGTATGGCTGGTTGCCTGTGGCTGGATATGCAGCAGGCAGATCAGTAAAGGCTAGGCAGACCAGAACTGTGGTAGGCTGAGATTGCAGCAGGAGCAGGAACCGGATGGGATTTGCAGAGCAGAGCCATAGCAGGCTGGAAGAGCAGATACAGGGTCAGGCAGGCCGGGTCGGTAACGTTCGGGCAGATCAGCAGAGCAGCAGGCAGAAGAGAAGTCCAAAACAAGCCGGGGTTGGGGTATCAAGCAGACAGCCTTAGTGAGAACAAGCCGGATCAAGATCAGAGGTCACCACAGATAACAGTTCAGAACACACAGAAGCTGCAGCCCAAACAGCAAAGAGTCTTTGGTGCACTCACCTTAAATATCCCCTTTGACGCCAACGTTGGTGACAGGCGCACGTGTGTGAACGTGAATGTGTGTGCCTGCCGTGCAATTCCTGCTGCACAGCTATGCCTTTCCTGACAGAAATAATTCAACTCGCGATAATGCAGAATCAGTGTGTCACTTGCCACTGTCGCCTGCCACCAGATGCAGCTTGTCACTTGCCACGTCGCCTGCCACCAGATGCAGCTTGTCACTTGTCACGTCACCTGCCTTCGGATGCAGCTTGTCACTTGCCATGTCACCTGCCATCAGATGCAGCTTGTCACTTGCCACGTCACTTACCACCAGATGCAGCTTGTCACTTGCCATGTCGCCTGCCACCAGATGCCGCTTGTCAACTGCTACATCACCTGCCTTCAGCTGCAGCTTGTCACGTGCCACATCGCCTGCCACCAGATGTGGATTTTTACTTGCCACGTCGCCTGCCACGTCACCTGCCACCAGATGTGGATTGTCACTTGCCATTTCATCTGCCACCAGATGCAGCTTGTCATATCACCTGTCACCAGATGCAGATTGTCACTTGCCACTTCGCCTGAAACCAGATGCGGATTGTCACTTACCACGTCACCTGCACCAGATGTGAATTGTCACTTGCCACATCGCCTGACACCAGATGCGGATTGTCACTATCCTGCCACCAGCTGAAGCTTCCCACTGTTGCCTGCCACCAAAAAAAAAAAACTATGACAGCAGAGAAAGAGGCTTCTCTCCCCAGCTTTTTCAGCACATGTGCATTGGCTGGGTCCCAGAGTGAGGGCAGTGACATGATGATGTAATCTCTCTGCTGCCCACGACTGCACAGTGAGGGTGGAACTGCGGTGATGCAGGGTGGCCAGTAAACGATGATGTCATCTGTCTGCTCTCTCGTCCGCCTGCCCACTGGCTCTCTCATGCAGCCCACCCGCCTGTTGACTCTCTCATGCCGCCCACCTGCCCATTGGCTCTCTCATACCACCCGCCTGCCAGCTCTCTCATGCCCCCTGCCGGCACAATCGCTTGCCGTACTCAGCCCAGCTGCAGAGAGGCCACAGGCCCTGTACCGGGCCGCACCCAGTGGTTGGGGACCACGCCATAGAGTATTTAATTTTTGCCACTAAGTGTTCTTACACTTCCAGGTTAAAAGACACACAGTCATTAACCAATTAACAACCGCTCTATTGTAGCTTTACTGCTACAGGACAGCCGCTCTGTGTGTATATATATATATATATATATATATATATAAGAAATGGTGCCCCATTGTTGGTGTCAAAGGGAGAAATGGTGCCCCACTGTTGTTGTCAATGGGAGAAATTGTGCCTCATTGTTGGTTTCAATGGGAGAAATGGCACCCCTTTGTTGATGTCAGTTGGCAGAATAGCGTCTCGTATGAGTGAGAGGAATAATGCCCCAAGGGCAAGCAAAGGGCAGCATCTGGCCCCTGGGCCGCAGTTTGGAGACCACTGGACTATAGGAAGGTGGAGTTGGGATAACGGTCAGATAAGAAATGATACGTGGATGACCTCTGATTCATCCTGGACAAGTTCCAGCCTTGACCAAGTAGTGTTTCTTTGACTGTAGTGGAGAACATTAAAATGCTAGGACCTGGCTACAGTGTCTGATAAGGTTGTCTGGATTAGAAAATAGGTTGAAAAAATTACAAATCATTTGGCAAGTAACAATGTGTTCACATGTGTATTTAAATCTCTGCATTTAGCTGTTTACCTTTAATTACACTTTTAGCCATATACTAGACTGAATAAAATATTTTGGAATGGTATTCTTGTTTTAACTCTACTTTCATTAGTTAGAATTATGATGCCCCATCTTCCTAGTTATAAGTGATGACATCACAAAGTGATAATTATTGCCACCGCCATAAAATACTGTGTAGATGTACTTAACAATAAATAAGTAAACTATATTTAGCCTTTTTTCTACTGCATTTTCTTAAATCAAGAAAACTGTAAAGTAGATTTAGAAAAAAAAATGAGCAATTGAATTCCTTTTTGCAGCTGGCAAGCTGCAAGAATATTAAAATTCTAACACAGAAATGTAAAAGTCCTGGAGTGTTACAGGTAGTAGAAAAGCCATAAAAATAAGGTATAAGCGTTTAATTTGCTATTCCTTTTCTAACAAAATGAGTAGAACTTGTGATGTGACATAAATATAGTTTGTTTAAGGCCCAAACAGCATCATTTATCTTTTGAGATGTCAGCTCTCAAAATGTTACCCAGTTTCACTGTCACACTAAATGCCAGGAATTGGCTGGGATGCCCGGGAAGAAAAAGGAATAATTAGCTGTGCTACACTTTCTGAGATGGCTAATTAATGTTCAGGGCTGTCAAAGAGAGTCCTAAAATTAACCGTTACATAACTGAAAGGCACTTACCAAGGTGTCTGTTAATATGGTATTGTTGCAATTAGTACAAGGCATTCCGTAAAGAGACCCTGTCTGCAGAATATTCATTATAACACCAACCTTCCTATAAGATTATATGAGCACTTCACGTATTTTACAGTATGCATGCTATTTACCTGTAAAAGCCTCCCATATGTAGATATCCAGAGGACCTAGGACTGCATGGTTGATTCTGTCATCTTGGATGAGGTTGAAGAAGTAGACTAACGGCGCGGGAACCTTAGGTGGATATTATTAGGTGCTAGTAATATATTTTAGCAAAAAACATAGTGGCGATATCCCGATGGGGCATCTAGTTGATAGGCAGGCTGCCCCAGTTAACCGAGCAGCTGGAACTGTAGCTTTGCACTGTAAACATAATATTTGAGTGTGACGATTGAAGTGCCACACCAAAAGGTTAGAGTCCAAAATGAGGTTTTATTTCATGTTTAACCACTTGCCAACCCCCTGCCCACATTTATACAGGCAGCTCATACATAGCTCCCAACTGTGCCTGATTTCGAGGGACTGTCCCTGATTTAGAGCAATGTCCCTCTGTCCCTCTCCCCCCCCCCTCATTTGTCCCTCATTTTGGTCTGATCCATATAGTTGTATCTAAAATGCACTTTTTATCTAGTGTTTCCCAGTGCTAAACCAAATCCAAATTCTAAATTGCTGCATTTGTATATTTTAAAAGCCAATATAAAGGAATAGTAGTGGTAAAAAAAAAGCCCTTGTGGATTTAATTAACCTTTTTTTTTGGTTAATTCTCCTTTAAGGGGGTGTGGCAGGAGGCGTGTCCTATGCCTACATACATTTGCTAGTAGGTGTCCCTCATTGCCATCTCAAAATGTTGGGAGGTATGGCTCATACAGGCACAATCAGGTACCTGTACATTATCAGTGGCTTCTGGGTTCAGGGTGCATGCTCCCCCCCCCCCCAAACCCCCCGAGCCTGGCTGACCAATCACAGTGGGATTTTTTCAACAGGTTTCAGCCAATGATTCATGCCCAAGACCTGCAGGTCGACTGTGTCCAATCACAGCCCAGAGACCTGTGTTGACAAACAACACAGGGCTCGGTACAGAGGGAATAATCTATTTGTTTCTTCTCCCTGCAAAACAGGGAGATAGAACAAAACAGATATTTAGTAAAAAGCAGCACACATTACACATTGTTAGGCACACAGTTAAATGTTTAATCACCCCCTTCCCAGCCAGTTTCATTAGTACAGTGACACTCTATAGTATTATCACTGTATTAATGTCACTGGTGATGTCAGTGTCAGTAAGGGCTCATGTACACTGCAGCTCAAAAAGCGGCTCCTGCAGGCTTTTGAGCTCTCATTTTTTCTGCTTGGAAACTCCATGTTAGCTAATGTGTCCAAGCCCACTATGGCTTTTTCACAATTTTACAGGCATGTGGTCCTACAGGCCAAAAAAAAAACTCACCAAACTCGCGTTTTTGAGAGGAGCTTTCAAGCAGAAAACACTCATAAGTGCCCAAAAATGAGCGAAAAAGCGTGAAAAAACTCAAAGAAGCTCGGAAATGCAAAAAATAAAAAAATTTAAAAAAGATAAAATGAGGTGAGGGTTTGTGGGAAAAAAAAAAGCTTATGCTCAAAAAAGCTCAAAGAAGCTCAATAAAAACATGCAAAATATCATAAAAGAGCACAAGCTTCTTCAAGCTTTTAGGCAGAGAAATAAAAGCTCAAATGTCTGTAAAAGCAGCTTTTTTATTTTAGCTGCAGTGTGCATGAGCCCTTAGTCAGTTATTGTAACTCCCAGCCAGCGTCAGGTTGCTCGCCACACTATCACAGTCCCACTATAAATCACTGATCAACGCCAATACAAGTATAAAAAAAAAATGAAATAAAATAAAAATTCCAGTATATATACCATAGATTGTAGACACTATAACTTTCAAACAAACCAATATATATACACTTGTAAGTGGGTATAGGGTGTTGCGGCTTCACCGAGGGAATCATGCGTAATGACTTTATATCCAGGTAACGTTTATTACCAGAGAGATGGTAGTAGAAAGAGTATTTACAGCAGTAATGCAAGTAGTTCCACTCCAAGCATGGAGGCACAGATACACAGCACAGTCACTTCTGATGTAAGCAGCAGTTGTATTCGTCAGCACTATAGTCACTTTCCACTGACTGACAGAGTATAAACCCAAGCACACAATGCGTATCTGTAGAGGCTGATATTCACACACGTTACATCTGAACAGGATTGCTGATTAGAGTTGCCACCTCATCCCTTTAAACCCGAACACCTTTGAATTACACAGGTTCTGAGGCTAATTAAATGCAGATAAGGCACCAAGTGAGTTTATTTACCATCTTAATCAGCCACAGAACCTGTGTAATTCATGTGTGTTCGGGTTTAAAGGGATGAGGTGGCAACCATATTGCTGATACAGGACTCCGTAAGAACCCTGAGCTATCCCTCACAGGCCAGAACACTGTCCCTATCTTCTCCTAACTCTCCCTGACAAGAAGGTTCACCAAACCTGTCTATGTACACACGTGAACTGAACTAAACGTTGCTGGGCTTCCTTATATAAAGTATCCACCCAAAAATGGCCGACCAAATTTCCCGAGATTTGCTTGCCCTATCAGGACACCAGGCTTCTCCAAAATGGTGCTGGAGACAATTATAGAGGCCAAACAGCTCTGAACATATGTACACATAAACATATCAAATAGGCTGGAAAGTGAGAATATACGCTTGCTAACCCACTACCTCTTGCAGCCAACTAGGCTGCCCTGCACTACAGCTGCCTACACACTTATTGGGATTTTTTTTAACCAAAGACATGCAGTAGAATTTCAGTCTATATTTCTGAAGAAATTTAGATTTTTTTTTTCAAAATTGACATTTTTTATTTTATTTATATAATAAGAAATAAAAAAACCCAGTGGTGATCAAAAAAAAAATTATATAAATTTAAATTTTTTGGGTACAGAGTTGCATTACTGTGCAATTACCAGGTAAAGTAGCGCAGTGATGAGTAGCAAAAAATGGCCTGTAGATGAAGGGGGGGGGTAAAAACTTCCGGAGCTCAAGAGGTTACCGTATATACTCGAGTATAAGTCGTTCCGAGTATAAGTCGAGGCCCTAATTTACCACAAAAAAAATGGGAAAAACTTATTGACCCGAGTATAAGACGAGGGTGAGAAATGCACAGCTACTGTAAGTGGAAAAGAGGGTCAACAATGCCCATTTGCAGCATCACTGTGCCCATTTGCAGCCATAGGTCCCCTGAACTTCAAACTCGGTAGTTAAGGGTTCCTAGATGCCCCCTAGCTGCAGCCAAAATTTGGGGTCTCTGAACCCAAAGGGTCCCGAAATGACATTGCTGCAGATGGACACAGTTGACCAAATTTGGGGCCCTGTATCTCGGGGCCACTTACTGCTAAGAACCCCAACTTTGATGTGCAAACTCAGTGGAACTAGCACCATAAAATTTCCAAAGCTGGGGTTTCTAGCGCCAAGTGGCCACGAGATACAGGGCCCCAAAAATCAGTTCAGAAAATGTCAAGCACTTTTCTGCAGCAGAGAATGACATTTTCTGAACCGGTTTTGGGGCCCCGTATCTCAGGGACACTTAGTGCTAGGAACCCCAGCTTTGGATATGTCGTGGTACCAGTTCCACTAGGTTTGCACACCAAATTTGGGGTTCCTAGCACCAAGTGGCCCTGAGATATGAGGCCCCAAATTCAGTTCAGAAAATGTCAAGCACTTTTCTGCAGCAGAGAATGACATTTTCCGAACCGATTTTGGGGCCCCGTATCTCGGGGCCACTTAGTGCTAGGAACTTCATCTTTGGATATGTTGTGGTACTAGTTCCACTGGGTTTGCACACCAAATTTGGGGTTCCTAACTCTAAGTGGCCCTGAGATACGGGGCCCCAAAGTCGGGTCGGAAAATGAAATTTTTTGCTGCAGAAAAGTGCTTGACTCGAGTATAAGTCGAGGGGGGCACTTTCAGCACAAAAAAATGGGCTGAAAAATTCGACTTATACTCGAGTATATACGGTAATAGGTGCTACAGCCATTGCGTTTTGGGGACCACAAATTGTCCTCTTCATCAGGGTTAGAAAATGAAAAAA
This sequence comes from Lithobates clamitans, assembly GCA_037952925.1. NCBI lineage: Eukaryota > Metazoa > Chordata > Amphibia > Anura > Ranidae > Lithobates > Lithobates clamitans. The sequence goes on from JBBGZY010001206.1 coordinate 4,355,123, forward strand.
TAGAAAAAAAACCAACTCTTACCCTTGGTGTGGCACTTCAATCTTCACACTGAAATATTATCTAGATGTGGTGTCAGACTCAGAGCAGTTACTCAAGTGGCATGCCATAGTACTCCCCTTCTCTCCTCCCCAGAGATTTATGCAGGAAGGCAGAGGGGGAGCAGCGGAAGAGCTAGGTCAACACAAACAGTACTCGGACACTATCAGAAGAGAAAAGGACTATGACGTGCAAGGAGTAAGGGGGCTACGATTAAAAATTGGCTCTTCTTGAAGAAGTCAAATTTGCTATCATGTTAATAGGTGCCGTATATACTCGAGTATAAGTCGATCCGAGTATAAGTCGAGGCCCTAATTTACCACCAAAAAATGGGAAAAAATGATTGACCCGAGTATAAGACAAGGGTGAGAAATGCAGCAGCTACTGTAAGTGGAAAAAGAGGGTCAACAATGCCCATCTGCAGGTGTATACCTCCCTGTGTCCTGTGCATGTGTCCTATGCATGTGTCATGTGTCCTGTGTATATGTGCATGTGTCATGTGTCCTGTACCTGTGTATATGTGCATGTGTCATGTGTCCCGTACCTATGTCCTGTGTATATGTGCATGTGTCATGTGTCCTGTACCTGTGTCCTGTGTATATGTGCATGTGTCATGTGTCCTGTACCTGTGTCCTGTGTATAAGTGCATGTGTCATGTACCTGTGTCCTGTGTATATTTGCATGTGTCATGTGTTCTGTACCTGTGTCCTGTGTATATGTGCATGTGTCATGTGTCCTCTACCTGTGTCCTGTGTATATGTGCATGTGTCCTCTACCTGTGTCCTGTGTATATGTGCATGTGTCCTGTACCTGTGTCATGTGTATATGTGCATGTGTCATGTATATATGTACCTGTGTCCTGTGTATGTGTGCATGTGTCATGTGTATATGGTCCTATGTATGTGTCTGCATCCTACCTGTGTCCTGTGCATGCCTCCGTATGCCGCTCTGCACCGATCAGCGTGTGCTATTCCTAATCGGCGGCCATTCACTGTTCAAAAGCCGCGCCTCCTCGTCGTCCATGATAGGCAGAAAACTCCATTTCCCAGCAGTCAGCGGTCAGCCTATCACAGACATTCTCTCATCCTCATACCACGGACGAGGATGAGAGAATGTCCGTGATAGGCTGTACACTGACTGCCTATCAGAGACGAGGAGGCGCGGCTTTTGAACTGTGAGAGTCGAGAGCCGCTGCCGAGTGGTATGCAGCACACACTGGCCAGGCAGACGGCGATGACTCATGTATATGTCGAGGGAGGCACTTTCAGCCCCCAAAAAAGGGGCTGAAAAATTTGACTTATACACGAGTATATACGGTACATTGCAAGTCAATTTAACCACTTCCGGACCGCCCACCGTCGTTATACGTTGGTATTTTGAAGAGGAATATTGTTGTTATGGCAGCAGCCATATCGGTATCCTCTTCTTCAGTGAGCAGTCCAGTTTCAAACAAAAGTGGTCTCTGCTGCGGATTCGCCGCGAGACCACTTTTATCAGCAGCGGGAGAGGGGCCCCCCTCCTTACCGGAGCCGTCGGCAGCGGCGGAGGCAATCGGATCTTCACCCTTGCTGGGTATGGAGACGAGTGAGGAGAAGATGGCCCCCACCCATCTCCATATCACTGCAAGGCGCAGGCGACTCCGAAACGTCACTTCCACCCATAGCTCTTAAAGGGCCATTTTTTTTTAGTATTTTTTTAAATGACAATTTTTTTTTTATTGCATTTTAGTGTAAATATGAGATCTGAGGTTTTTTTGGACCCCAGATCTCATATTTAAGAGGTCCTGTCATGCTTTTTTTCTATTGCAAGGGATGTTTACACCGAGAACCGGGATCTGTGTGTGTAAACACACAGTTTCCAGTTTTCTGAGGGGAGAAGAGACTGATCGTCTGTTCATACTTTGTAAGAACAGCGATCTGTCATCTCCCCTAGACAGTCCCATCCCCCCTTCAGTTAGAACACAGAGAGGGAACACACTTAATCCCTTGATTGCCTCCTAGTGTTAACCCCTTCCCTGCCAGTGACATTTTTACAGTAATCAGTGCATTTTTATAGCACTGATTGCTTTATGAATGCCAATGGTCCCAAAAATGTATCAGAAGTGTCCAATGTGTCCACCATAAAGTGCTGTGCTGATAAAAATCGCAGATCACCGACATTACTAGTAAAAAAAATAATAATAATAAAAATGCTATAAATCTATCTAATTTTGTAGACGCTATAACTTTTGCGCAAACCAATATACGCTTATTGTGATTTTTATTACCAAAAATATGTAGAAGAATACATATAAAAAGAATACATACTAAACTGAGAAAAAATTTGTTTTTTTTCAAAAAAATGGGGATATTTATTATAGCAAAAAGTACAAAATATTGTGTTTTTTCAAAATTGTCGCTCTTTTTTTGTTTATAGCGCAAAAAATAAAAACCGCAGAGATGATCAAATACCACCAAAGAAAGCTCTATTTGTGGGGAAAAAAGGACATTAATTTTGTTTGGGTGCAACTTCGCACGACCGCGCAATTGTCAGTTAAAGCGGCGCAGTGCCGAATCGTAAAAAAATGGCCTGGTCATTCAGCAACCAAATCTTCCGGGGCTGAAGCAGTTAACTTGTAAACAACAAATCTCAGAAAGAGGCTCGGTCCTTAAGTGGTTAAAAAAAAATGGTTAGATTTTTCTGTGCTGTTGTCTGCAGTTTTCTAAGTAGGTGACAGGGTCCAGGACTGGGATGAAGGGTAGTGGTGGGGGAAGGAGGGTGTCAGGAGGGGTAGCTGCCCTGGACCCAGTATTTTCATGTATGTGTATAGGGGCCAGCTGCATCCTCCTCAATACATGTGTGTACTGTACATATGTTCTAGAATCTACTCTACCATACCTCCCAACATTTTGAGATGGGAATGAGGAACACCTACTAGCAAACGTATGTAGGCATAGGGCACGCCCCCTGCCACACCCCGTTAAAAGGAAAATAACCAAAAAAAAAGAAAGGTTAATTAAATACACAAGGGCTTTTTTTTTACCACTACTATTGCTTTATATTGGCTTTTAAAATTTACAAATTCATTAATTTAGAATTTGGATGAAAGGTTTAGCACTGGGAAACACTTTTTGATAGATAAAAAGTGCATTTTATACACAGCTATATAGATCAGACCAAAATGAGGGACAAATGAGGGGGAAAGAGGGACATTGCTCCAAATCAGGGACAGTTGGGAGCTATGCTCTACGCCTATGGTATAGTTCCAAACCTCACAGAACTGCACCGAGGTGTCGGGCACTGAAACACCCTCTCTATCTCAGCACCCATCACTGAACTAAAGGCAAATGGTCAATATGATCACTGACTCCAATGCTAGGGGTTATTGTTGTGGTCTTTCATACCAATGCTGGGGTTTTTTTTTATTGCAGTCACTGGCTTCAATGGTGGGGTTTTTCCAGTGTATCCAATGACACCAGCACTGACACCACTGGCTGTTTTGGAAAAAAAAAACAATATTTCTTACTTTCTGCTATAAAACATATCCAGTAAAAAAAAATGTAAAAAATCGAATTTCTTCATCAATGTAGGCCAATGTGTATTCTGCTACATTTTTTGGTAAAAAAAATCCCAATAAGCGTTACTAGTAATGGCGGCGATCAGAGATTTTTAGCTGGACTGCGACATTGCGGCCGACAAATCTGACAATGAGTGACACTTTTTGAGGACCAGTGACACCAATACAGTGAAGTGCTAAAACAAAAAACGCACTGTCACTGTATAAATGACACTGGCAGGGAAGGGATTAACATCAGGGGCGATCAAAGGGTTAGGTGTGCTCCTAGGGAGGGCTTTCTAACTGTGGGGGGAATGCTGTGACTGGAGGAAAACAGAGATCCGTGTTTCAAAAAATGGCGATCTGCCTTGTTTACTTAGGCAGACCGCCGTTCTGCCTCACCTGTGAGCGATCGGCGGGTCCCGGCGGCCATTGCAGCTGCTGGACCCGCTGATTGGCTCCCGCTGTGTCCAATCACGCGCCTCAGACCCCATGCACGAAATCATGTACAGGAACGTGATTTCACGCAGCTGGGCCGCCCTGCCACAGTATAATTGCGGTGGGCGGTCTGGAAGTGGTTAAGGTATAATTTGTGATTTCAATGGCTGCTCTCAATGGCTGCTCATTTTAAAGTGGCATCCTGTTATTTAATGTTCATAAGAATTAAATTCTTGAATTACCAAAAATCAGTGCTTGCTTTTAAAGCAAAGATTGGGAAATACTGGCAACACACACATCAATTTTCCAGTAATCGGTTCAGTATTTCCCCAGTATAGGAGCAGGTACATTCTTTATACTGTATGATCCACAGTGGACTTAAAGTTCTCAGAGCGCCCTGAGCAGAGAGCAGGTACCTGTCAGTCACCAGCTCTCTGCTCTGCCCCCCTCCCCCATGCTCACTGAAGCAGTGGGCTGTGGAGGGGGCGAGAGTGACCGGCTCAGGCACTCAGTGGCTCCCTGAGAGTCTGAGCCAGGTGACGGTCCAGGCACGTGGGCGGATCCCAACCATATGGTCGCGATCTTTCCCAGATCCTACACCGGCTATGATGTCAGCCGACAGCAGGCTTCAGCCCACTGTCTGCTGAAAATGGGTTGCCGGAGTACAGAACGAACTGCACTCGTGTGATTCATAGTAGAAGTACAGCCTGTCCTGACACGACCCCTCTGCACAGCCTTTCACTGGGAAGCTCAGTGTTCTGCTGTTTCAACTCCCCCAGCTCTTATGCAGCTGAGAACAGAGGGTATGTGATCACTTATTAAAAAAGGGAAAAAAGGTATTTATTTATTTATTTTATATCTGTACACAAATGTTTTGCCTTTCATTTCTATCTTAAAGTGAATGGGTTGTTTTAGAAGGTGGGAGTTTACAATCACTTTAATTGTTAAAGTACAAGAAAACTGTTAAAGCCCAATTAATGAACAATTCATTTTAAATGGCATCTCAACCACAATGCCCCAGATGTGGACCATCTGCTACATTGTGGTGCACTGCGATTAAAAAAAAGGTGCCAGTCCGTTAAAATGTGTGTTATGGTACATGGGCAGCCCACACAAAATATTACAGGTTGCAAGCATGCAGAAATGCACAGCTTGCACTGGCACGATCTAAATGATTGACATTTAGTTTGCTAAAGCACTGTACATCATAAAAGAAAATCAATTTTTTTAAAGAAAAAAAATAATAATTTTCTGTTTTTTTGTTTTTCATTGCTTCTCCTGCAACCTCTTAGCATCCACTTTCTGATTACATGCGCTCAAACATGCTTGTGCAATGTGTGTCAACTCCAGCGACGTGCGGTGAGGTCAGTGGCTAGTATCAGAGCCAAATACACACAGGTTACATACGCTGCGATCGTTAGAGCGAGAGCAATAATTCTAGCACTAGACCTCCTCTGTAACTCTAATAGGGCGTACACACGGTCGGACTTTGTTCGGACATTCCGACAACAAAATCCATGGATTTTTTCCGACGGATGTTGGCTCAGACTTGTCTTGCATACACACGGTCACACAAAGTTGTCGGAAAATCCGATCGTTCTGAACGCGGTGACGTAAAACACGTACGTCGGGACTATAAACGGGGCAGTAGCCAATAGCTTTCATCTCTTTATTTATTCTGAGCATGCGTGGCACTTTGTCCGTCGGATTTGTGTACACACGATCGGAAATTCCGACAACGGATTTTGTTGTCGGAAAATTTTATCTCCTGCTCTCCAACTTTGTGTGTCGGAAAATCCGATGGAAAATGTCCGATGGAGCCCACACACGGTCGGAATTTCCGACAACACGCTCCGATCGGACATTTTCCATCGGAAAATCTGACCGTGTGTACGGGCCATAAACATGTAATCTGTAAAAAAATGTACAGCGTCGTCTATGGAGATTTTTAAGTAATGAAGTTTGGCGCCATTCCACGAGTGTGCGCAATTTTAAAGCGTGACATGTTAGGTATCTATTTACTTGGTGTAACATCATCTTTCACATTATACAAAAAAATCGGGTTATCTTTAGTGTTTTTTTTCTTTTTATAATCATGAAAGTTTCTTTCCAAAAAAAAAAAACGCGTTTGAAAAATTGCTGCGCAAATACAGTGTAACTGTATTGCAACGAGCGCCATTTTATTCCCTAGGGTGTCTGCTAAAACAATATATCCCTTTCATGACTAGGCCTATTTTTGACATTTGGTGTTAAAATCCCTATTTTTTGCTAGGAAATTACTCAGAGCCCCCAAACATTATATATATATTTTTTTTTAGCAGAGAATCTAGAGAATAAAATGGCGATTGTTGCAATATTTTATATCACACGGTATTTGTGCAGCAGTGTTTTAAACGCAGCTTTTTGGGGAAAAGGGACACTTTCATGAATTTAAAAAAAAACAAACAGTAAAGTTAGCCCAATTTTTTTGTATAATGTGAAAGATGATGTTACGCCGAGTAAATAGATACCAAACATACCCCAAAGATGCTGCTTGCCGGACTTTTTTTTCCATCCCGCAAGCGCATCACCCCAGTGTGAAAGCACTCGGGCTTTCACACTGGGGAGGCATGAGAGGCCATTTTCAGGCGTTTTACAGGCCCTATTTTTAGTGCTAAAACGCCTGAAAACTGCCTCATTGTGAAAGTACCCTAAATGCAAGTAAGTGGCTAAGTGTTAAAGCTTCCTTTTACGATAAACATAAGGGTTGTTACTGCTGACGTTTTATTTTGAAAATGCTAGCTGCCTGGATGTCATGCTGATCCTCCGGTTCCAATGCTCTGAGTCGCTGACCTGGAACAAAAATATAGACATGGACTTCTGACTTTTCTCTTCCTTTCTGATCTACATACTGGTTTCAGGTCAGTGAATCAAAGCCAATAGATCACCATAATAGTGCAACTAGCGTAAGGTTACCAGATTTTAAAGATAAAATCCGGGGACATGCCCATTTTTAACCATATCCACAAACCACACACCCCATTTCTTGCCAAATGCACAAACCCTTCCCCCATTTTTAACATGCCCTGACACAATTGGTCACAGACGTTTGGTAGGCATTGAAGGTAAAAAGATAAAATGCATTTGGCGCTTTGAGTGTGCCGCAAAAACTTTTGGGTGTGAGAAAATTGCGATATGTGGCATAGTCTTGAGTACACGGATCAGGAATACTTAAGTAGTTTAGTATGTAACCCACAAAGTGCACAAACTGCAGAAGTCAGGAGTGTGTAATGCATGAGGTGCAGGGGTCAGGAGTATGTGATGCATGAACTGCAGGGGTTAGGAGTGGGTAACATACAGAGTGTGGGGGCAAGATTGTGTAATGTACGGAGTGCAGGAGTCAGGAGTGTGTAATGCATGGAATGCAGGAGTCAGGAGTGTGTAATGCATGGAATGCAGTGGTCAGGAGTGTGTAATGCATGGAATGCAGTGGTCAGGAGTGTGTAATACACAGAGTGCAGCGATCAGGAGTGCGTAATGAACAGATTGCTGGGGTCAGCATTGTATAACACAAGTCAGCTTTTCAAATCACTTCTTAAAGGAGAAGTCCAGCCAAAGCTCGTTTGGCTGGACTTCTCCTGTGGATCACAGAAGAGTAAATCGCTTTGCACTCCTGTGACCCGTTTTCAGCAGAGAGCGGGCTGAAGTCCGCTCTCTGCTGACATCACGGATGTCAGTCCAGGCACCGCGTCATTGTGACAATAAAATCTGGATCGGCAAGGTGCCTGGACTGACACCCAGCTCAGTCTCTCAGCAAGCTTTAGGGTAAGCTTACAGTCACCCCCTCCCTGGAGGCCCCTCAGCATGAATTTTACTTTTATTTTAATATAATTACCCCTTCCATGTGTCTTCAAGCCAGCCATGGGACATGTAGGGTCCTCTTCACCGCTTCTGTTCCTGGCTGGTCTCCAATCGTATAGAGAGAAGTTCTCACATAATGAAATTAGCACAGCTCTCTGCATCATTGTAGGTGAGTGTCCATGATGTCCTGTACTCTCAGGATGTCCTTAATTTTATGGATTAAATTTTTTGGATTTTTATATTTTATATTATGACGAATGCAAAGATGAACAAGGACACCCAAAGCTCCTAGAGGAAAAAATTATTAAAAATGATGGCTGCAACACCTCACTATTTAAGTATACTTGAGATTTTTTTAACAAACATTCTTTTACTCTTACACACCTTCTTATAGCATCCTTTTCTTGATAACTCTCTCACTTGTGACCATTAATATTAACCCTAATTTCCTTTATTTATTTCCTTCTGTGCACTTTTTGTTTCTTTATGAAGCCAGCACTCGCAATGTCTTGGAAGATTAGTAAAACACCGATAACATGGAAAATAAAGGTAGACTTAATAAAGTGTAGATATGGTAAATTTCAGCCTAACATGATTCTTTTTTCCCCCCTGCTATAAATCTGGTGCTGTTTGCTCCGAAGACATTGACAAATAGTCAAGTCTGCCAGGAATCTCCCAGAATTCCTTTCTCTGCAGATCAGGTTCATTTCGTAAAAATTAGTTGGGAAATGGGAAAAAAGAAAGAAATTAAAAGAAGGTTCTATGATGCGCAGTCTATTAACGCTCCATTATTTCCCCCAGAACGTGATAAATGGCCCTGGAGAGACCAGTGGGCTCGGCCCCCAGAGTTCGTGCTTCACTCTCCCCCCTCGTCCCCTGGTGATTGATTGGAAGGAAGGTGGCTGCTGAGTGGTGCTGGATGAAGACTGATGTTTCCTCCACTTAACACCCCTTCCAAAAAGTTTCTATTACCAAGGGAAGAAGCAGTGTGTATGTGAGCCTGCAAAGCAACCGTCGTTACATGTATACCACTCGGTGCAACGCACGCTGATAATTAGGTCAGAGATGCATGCAGATAAATTAAACTGTCAAATATGTTAGATAGGCTATCCATTTGTTTAGGGACATCTTCCTCGATTTGATTATTTTACCTCCTAGTAATAGGGGCTTCCATCAGTAGACCAGCCATACGCTACCCTTTACTAATAATAAAACTGATTCATGGGCTGCTAGTCAGAACTGAGTAGAGGCTAACTTTTGACCAAGGATGAGCATTCGGAAAAGTCTGTTGTACTGGTTATAGATATTTCTGGTGTCCTAGAAAACTGATGCTTAAGGCCAAGTCAAAATAAAATTTTTAAATTGAAAGCTTTCATTAAAGTCATAAATGGTGTTCCTGTCATGAAGGTCCATGCTCAGGCACTTCCTTTTATAGGGTGACAACCCTTTGTCTGTAGTAGAGACAAACATTGCCCGAGCATGTTCCACCATTGTCAATATCAGGAAGCCACCTCAGAGCAATGCTGCTCAGCTAATACTGGAGGGATTAAATTTAGACAGGAGGGGGCTGAAAAAGGCTGGAAGAGATCAGCAGCATTGAGATGCAAAAAATATAAAAATTAAAACATTATATGAAAAAATGCAATATTTGTGTTTTAAAAAACGAAATGTGAAAACGTTTTACTGTTTCTACTTTGATGTTGATTTTCTTTTGAAAGAAACCAAAATTTGGGCCAAAAGTGGAAGTACTTGCACATGCTAACAAAACTACGGTCAAGAAGCAGAGTGACATTATATATTCAGCTCTGCTTTTGCCATGTTTTATTCATTGTCTTCAGTAGTGTAGACATTTAGAAAACATGGAGGTCACATAATATTCAAGCATGCTTAGGAGATATCATTTCTATAAAAATAGACTATCCGACTGTCTTCACCTTATAGATCAGGTTGGAGAGATGGAGGAACTGGTACACACAAGCAAAAAAACATATCTTCAAATTTCGCCACCTGGACACATTGGTTCCTGTTTAAAGGAGAAATACAGCCAAAGCTCATTTGGATCACAGGAGTGCAGTTCGTTCTGCACTTCTGTGACCCGTTTTCAGCAGACAGTGGGCTGAAGCCTGCTGTCGGCTGACGTCACAGAGCCGGTCCAAGCTCGGTAAAGATCATGGCCATATGGTCGGGATCCGCCCCCACATGCCTGGACCACCACCTGGCTCAGCCTTTCAGTGAGAGACTGAGCTGGCCACTCCCGCCCCCTCCACAGCCCAGCACTCCAGTGCACACGGGAGGGGGGGCAGAGCAAAGAGCTGGTGACTGACAGTCACCAGCTCTCTGCTCAGGGAGCTCTGAGAACCAAGCAATTGGTGGTGTTTGATCACTCAGTTCCCAGTGTTTTGCTGCACATTATCCCAATACGACATGCTCATCCTCTCACCCAGTTAGTCATATGGGCGCCATTTCCGCGCATCTGATACACATTTTGAATTACTTTCAAAAAATGTTACCGTGCCTATTTGCCAGTTTCTACTATTATTATTTCTGTTTTTGCTGACACCAGTCTCTGGATTTGTATTTTTGCCTTTTGCTTCTTTTTTTTTATGTTTTGTCCACTCCATCGAGTTGATTTCACTGAAACTATTCACGCCGCAAATGGTCTTTGTACGTTTCTTTCTGTTTTTTAATAAAAACATATTTTTATACTTAGAATTTATACATTGGCTTTGTCCATGAACTGCTTAAAAAGAGATTTGGTTGTTGGTCATGAAAAAGAAAGAGTTGATAAAAAGAAGAAAAAAGTGTATTTCAGGGGTTTTCCCATATTATAATTTGCTTGAATTAATTTTTTACTAATATTTTTTGATATATAAAATGCCCTTTAAAAAGTAGTTTGTTCTAAAATTACTGTATACCATCTGGAGGGACTGTTTTTCAAACCAAATTCCACTTTCTCAGTTGTCCCTCTTTGTGGTCTGCTGTATAAACCTCTATAAAAAAAATGTGCAATTTACTGAAACTACCAAAAATGTTATATTACACTAAACCTTTCATCTAACCTCTAAACTACTGAATTTGTTATTTTGAAAAAGCCAGCCATGGATCAAAATTTGGCTGGTCCCTGCTGAACCAGCTGAATTTCGATCCATCTATGGCCAGTTTTACTTTTTATGGTTCCCTTAAATGGAGGAATTGCAAGGGATTTGCCCCTTGTCTACAAACTGTACGTTGTCCTAGATAACTACCTTCTTTCTCATCTCCAAAAATTAGGATAATCCAATTATAATTTCAGCAACTAAACAGTTTTTATCAACTACCCCTTCCACTCCTCAACAAGTTATAACAAGTCTGAACTAGGAAAAACAGTAGCACATGTGTGTTTGGAGGTTTTTAAAGGATCTTAGGTAGTCACAGATAGATCTGCACCAAAAATATCAGGAAGTAGGATGTTTTCCAACATCTCAAAAATTCTTTGCATGCAATATAAAAATGTTACAGCAGTCCTTGCGTGAAAATGTAATGCCTACTTATTTGGGAGCCCTTATTTCCTGCTTAAAATATGCTAGGTGATAATCATACAAGAAAGCTTTAAAATAAAAATGTGAAAATACTTAATATTCTGCTTCCCCGTGCTGGGCCTTCTTTCTGGATCCTCAGAAAGCTGAGGAATTAACTTGTTAGAAGTTGATCCTGCACTGCGCAGGAGCACATTCAAGTGGTCGGAAGCTGGGGTGTAAAGTATTTCTATATTTTCCTTTCAATTTTTTTTCAATGGCGGCATGTCATTTTTGAGTTTTTATCCACACTTCCTTACTGCTCAAACGCTGTTTATACTGGGTTTCCATGGGGAGCTATTGCTAGTAGATTTTCCTATAGGCTATCTGATTCTTCACTGATACTGTACATGTAGGATTTGAAGGCTATTCATTTTTGCTAGTCCTATTGTAAAAAGGGTGCTTGCGACTGTGGAATGCAAAGTGAATCCCTTTGAATCTCACTTGGGTGAATACCTATTAAAGCCCATTTTTGGCAAAACATTAACCCACTCCTACCCTCCTTCCTGCCCCCTGTAACCTATTCAGCATTTATTTATAAGATACCTTGTGAAGCACTTGGAATCCCATCTCCACTTCCACTGTGACCATCCTATCTCCACTCCTACTGTGACTATCGCATCTCCCCTCCTATTGTGGCCATTCCTTCTCCTCTCCTGCTGTAGTCATCCCATGTCCACTCTTAAGGTGGTCATCCATCTTTACTCATACTGTGGTCATCTAATTTCCACTCCCACTGTGTCCATCTCATCTATACCCCTACTGCGACCAACCCAACTCCACTCTTTTTTTGGTCCTCCTATCTCTACTCCTACTGTTACATTCCTATCTCCACCCCAACTTTGATTATCACATCTCCAAGCCTACTGTGGCCATTCTTTCTCTACTCTTACTTTACTCATCCCATCTACACTCCTACTGTGGCTATCTCATCTTCAATTCTACATGGCCATCCCATCATCATTTCTAAAGTGGCCATCATATCTCCACTCCTACTGTGACTTTTACATCTCCACTCCGATTGTGGCCATTTCTTCTCCTTTCTTACTGTAGTCATCCCATGTCCACTCCTACTGTGGTCATTCATCCTCACTCCCACTATGGCCATCCATTTTCTACTCCCACTGTGGCCATCTCATCTACACCCCTAACTTGATGATCCCAACTCCACTTTTTCTATGGTCCACCCATCTCCACTCCTACTGCTACTTTCCCATCTCCACCCCTACTTTGACTATTGCAACTCTAAGCCTATTGTGGCCATTTTTTCTCTTGGCCATTTTTTCTCTACTCTTACTCTACTCATCCCATTCCTACTGTGGACATCCATCTTTACCCTTACAGTTAGGTCAAACCATTTCTACTCCTACTGTCGTCAACACTTTTTTATTCCTCCTGTGACCATTCCATCTCAAGGTAAGTGACATGGTTGTGCTATTCAGCATTAGTCCTTGGGTCACAGGACTGGCTAAACAGAATTAAAATACGGGAATTAAAGTAGAGATCAGCTTGAGAACCAAAGAAGCCAGCTAGGTATTTCTGTTGCAAAAAAATGTAAAAAAACAGTTTTAGGTAGACTTACAGTGGCAAAGTTAGGAAAAAATTATAGTTAGGAAAAAATTTAAGTTTGATGTATCAGTTACTCCGACAGTTGGTTCCTAGCACAAACAAGCCAGCAGTCAGCAGAAATCAGTTACTTATGGGTAATGTTAATTACCATTCCCAATCCAATATGCCATGAATTAACAATGATATATCGATGTGTGGAATTGGGAGAACGAGTTTAGAATCAGTAGGTTAATCATTAGAGAAATGTGAAGAATTTGGGGGGAAACCATCACAGAACTTGTGTTTGGAGCATTTTGGGATAAGGCTTGAGAAAGTGCTGTGCTTGTACTTTCTATTTCCAAAATGATACAATGGGAAGAGAGGGCCAGGTGCTTTCAGAATAACCCTGCCAAGTACGCAAATAAAACATCACATAGGCATTGGAACAAAGGAGAGGTTAACCCTTTGTATCAGGCACTGAAAGCAGAGCAGGAGGTTGGTCGGATAAGAGATATTTAGGCACACATTCAGATATTTCTACTTAAAGGAAAACACTATTTTCGCTATCAGAAGAATATAACATAAAAAAAAAATTGAGATTTTCTTTCACTTTTGGTGAAAAGGAAAGATATAGAGAGGGTGAATGTCCCTAATGGGGGCACGGACAGCAATAAAAACCCGACAGGTGTTCTAAAACCTCGCCACTCCATTCAAAACTAAAGAAAAAAAAATTGCCTTTAGTTGTGCTTTAAGTTGACTATGATCCAATTCTTTTTTTGGCTTTAGGGCCCTTTCACATTGCTCCGTTGAAAAAAGCACGTATGCGTTTTTAATGTGTTTTTGATGCGTTATTGGTGTGTTTTCTGGTTTCCTGACTCCGATCATCCACCTGTGAAACATGGACGTGTGACCTAAACAGCCGGTTCACAACAGGGCACAGTACTGGAAACCTGCGTTCCCGTGTGCATTTCCCATACCGCGTTCAAAACACACGTAACTTGCTGTCTGGAGCAGGTGTCAGTGTTGCATAAACCATATCTGTTGCATAAATCAGATGCGTAAACCACATCTACAAAGAAAATAAAGGCCAGTATAATATATTGTTGAACCTTGGTGTTAAAAAGAGTATAAAAAGAGAAAAAAGCAAAAGGAACCAGGAGGAAGGCAAATGTCCATCCCCCTACTTACGTGTGCGCTCAGAATGTAAACATATGGTACTGAGTGAATGGGGACCATCTCAAGTGTCCATCCTGGGAGCTGTGGTGGTGTGGACCCCCAGACAAAGCACGGACCTAGAATTCCCCAGAGGGAAAAGAATGTCCATGCCGATGTCGCTAATTGTATGCAATAATAACTCCAAAGTGTTTGTAAAATAATATAATATACGTGTATAACTATACTTATAATAAATGGTGAATACCATATAGAACTAAACCCATAGTGATAAGTGACTAAACACAAGGAGCAAGGTAAAAGAAAGAACGTGAGTGAGTGGGAGCCGTTGAAAGTAGAACAACCATGCAAACTCACCATGCGATATCCTAAGAATATTGTAACAAATGATGTAGGAAACGTAAAAAAGAGAGTGAAGCTACAAGACCGCTAAAAACAAAACAGAAACAAGCTCCCAATAAGTATACCTGTGTGTTCCCCATAGGGGGAGATCTAGTACTAGAGAGGTGTGCAGCCGACCCACAGACAGCAGGACTGACAAGTGCAATAGAAGGTGTTTATGGGCATCCGGCGAGGGCGCTCATCCTTTGGAATCATTTTGAGCCCACGCGTAAGTAGGGGGATGGACATTTGCCTTCCTCCTGGTTCCTTTTGCTTTTTTTTTATTTGTATACTCTTTTTAACACCAAGGTTCAACAATAGATTATACTGCCCTTTATTTTCTTTATAGATATGGTTTATGCATCTGCTCCTGATGAGATAGTAAGAATCCCCGAAACTCATTGAGCTACTCAAGATGCAACTATGTCCTTACAATATGATGTATTTTATGTCATGCATTGCCTTTTTTAAAGATCGTTGGTATGGAGCAATAGTGGCTCGTCATACTATACACTGCATAAGTGTCATGTCAACATTCCGGTATATTGATGTACTGCATTGAGTAATGGGTGTGTACATTTACCAATTTATCATATTGTTGTTTATGTCAAATGGATATGTTTTGTCATATGTACCTGATCAATAAATATGACTTTTACTCTTATATTCGGTGGATTTCATGTGCCTCATCCAAAGTCCCAAACCCTCCCCTTTATTTGCCTATCCCTGATACTTGCTGGCGATGTTTGCGGGAGCCTGGCACTATGACCCATATTTGGGGCACCTGTCCGAAAATTGTCCCATTTTGGGATGATATGTTACAATTGTTTGATAAATTGGTGGGAGATAAAATCCCAAATAAACCTTAGATTACAGTGCTGTCTATGTTGCCAGGCTCTTACAGATAAATTAAGAGAAACCTAGTTAGGCACTTCATCCCAGCGGCTCGTTCTGTGATAGCCAGACAGTGGTGCCAGGTCAAGGCTCCATCAATGGCTGAATGGGCTTGTGATTGGACAAGATTGAGCTCGTGGAGCGTATGATCACATGGGATCAGGATAAATCGGAATCACACAAACTTATGTGGACAGTTTGGTCTAATTTCAGATATTCTTCTGACTTTGACTCCTTTATCTCCAATATCGTTTGAGGTTCCACGTTGATCCGGGATTATTCCATGGTATTCACCCCCCCCTTTTTTTTTCTTTTTCTCCCTCTTCTTCATCTTTTCC
The DNA here is from genome assembly GCA_037952925.1 of Lithobates clamitans. Classification (NCBI taxonomy): domain Eukaryota; kingdom Metazoa; phylum Chordata; class Amphibia; order Anura; family Ranidae; genus Lithobates; species Lithobates clamitans. Next base: position 4,370,861 of record JBBGZY010001206.1, read on the forward strand.
GCCTCTGCTTCTTTTTATTTCTTCCCTTCTTATAACAATTGTTATTCCTTTTCCTGTATATTGAAATAGAAAGCTAGCATTTTTGTGTTGCCTGATACTTCAGGTATTGTGCTCCTTGCTGATCCAAATGCTTCTATCAGATACTCTTCAGTGTATTCACCCATAAAAATTCTGTTCTACAATGTACGTTTCTCATCAGACAGGGGATGTACGATTCCGAGTGTATTTGTTTAGTCATAATTTGTATTTGCATAGCAGTCTTATATTTTCTACAAAAAAGATTCAACATAAAATAATCCCTACACATCCAATACTTAATGGTCCTGTAATCTATTTTACAAGAAAGTGGTTCTAAAGGCTGAAGTTTTTTTTTTTTACATTAATCCATTCTCTGCATTTAGGTAAAAAAAAACTACTGTGTGCAACCCCCCCCCCCCCCCGAATGCTTACCTGATGCTCCCCTCTGTGCATGAGACCCTCGGCTCCCTCGGCTCTCTCCCTCAATGGCTCAGAGACAGCAGTGGGAGTTGGGGTTGAACCACGCTCTGTGTGTCTAACAGAGCTGGCTCGGGAGAGAGCCTGCACAAGTGCCTCCATAGCAAGTAGCTTACTATGATGGGCACTCAAGAGGAGGGCCAGGAGCACCAGTGGGGTACCCAAGAAGAAGAGGATCGGGGCTGCTCTGTGCAAAACCACAGAGCAGGTAGTAAGTATGACATGTTTATTGTTAAAAAAAATATATATATATATATATATATATATATATATATATATATATATATATATATACTATATACACTATATACACTGAATATATATATATATATATATATATATATATATAATTTGGGTTTACAATCATATTACAACCGTCCTCCGTGAGTTCCCGAACCTCTCCTTTTCCCACTTTGCAGTCATGTACACTGCTCTATGCATACTACAAATCCCATAGCTCATGTTACATAGTCCATCTCGGGAGCAAGCATGAGAGGGATGGCTATATTCCTACATACAGCAGGACCATGGAGAAGGAACACCCTCTAATAGGAAGTCAGATCACAGAAGCAAGAAAAAGGGAAGTTTTGGAGTTTTAGAGAAGCTGAGTACAATAGAAGGGACTTTTTTAATTTAAGAGTACATACTTGAGAAGATTTTTTTAAATCAGGGTTTAGTGGAAAAGATCTGTGCTGCTGCTCAAAATACAAATAACCATAGCAGCCAATTAAATCTCGCCTTTCATCAAGAAAGTTAAAAAAGATTGCTGATTGGCTTTTTTGAATAATGCCCCGTACACACGATCGGACATTGATCGGACATTTCGACAACAAAATCCATGGATTTATTCCGACAAATGTTGGCTCAAACTTGTCTTGCATACACACGGTCACACAAAGTTGTCGGAAAATCCGATCGTTCTGAACGCGGTGACGTAAAACACGTATGTCGGGACTCTAAACGGGGCAGTCGCCAATAGCTTTCATCTCTTAATTTATTCTGAGCATGCGTGGCACTTTGTGCGTCGGATTAGTGTACACGCGATCGGAATTTAACCGATCGGATTTTGTTGGCGGAAAATTTTATAGCCTGCTCTCAAACTTTGTGTGTCGGAAATTCTGACGGAAAAAGTCCGATGGAGCCCACACACACGATCGGAATTTCCGACAACACAATCCGATCGCACTTTTTCCGTCGGAAAATCCGACCGTGTGTACAGGGCAATTACTGTGCTTATCCATACCTCCCAACTTTTTGAGATGGGAATGAGGGACACCTATCAGCAAAAGTATGCAGGCATAGGACACACCCCTTGCCACGCACCCATACAAAAAAAACAAGATTGGTTAAACCCACAAGTGCTTTTTTTTACCACTATTATTCCTTTATATTGATTTTTGGAATTTACAAATGCAGCAATTTAGAAATCAGACGAAAGGTTTAGCTCTGGGAAACACTTTTTGATAGATAACAAAATGCATTTTATATACATCTATATAGATCAGACCAAAATGAGGGACAAATGAGGAGGAAAGAGGGACATAGCTTCAAATCAGGGACAGTCCCTCGAAATCAGGGACAGTTGGGAGCTATGCTTATCTAATAATTTTTTTGCCTTAATAAATGGTAAACCATGGGAAGAACAAAGCCTGAGAACTTAACAAAGAGCATCGAAATATTCCCGGCCAGAACAAACAGACTGAAGAGCTTGTTGTGTAATCTCAGCCGGTGAAGATGCTTCCCGAACAGTAAGGATGGTAGTCGTCCTCTAATCCATCTTCCAGGAACAGCTCTGTTAAATTTTACACGGTAAGGACCACAAGCAGCAATAAAAATGTTAAAGAGGAAATCTGAAAACAGTAGAATGGGGAAATGGATTGTACGAGAGAAGAGAGTGGACAATGGGGGCAGGTGGCACGGCTTCTTGGGTGCCGGACAGACAGTGACAGTAGAGACAAGAGATGACTTCCTAAACATGTAGAGACATTCTCTGTGTGGTTATACAGTAACCGCATCACATCCATACACAATCTGAGTACAGGCACACTGGTCTCTATCCATCATTCCCTATGACTTCCTTCATCAGTCATTCCAGCCCTTTACACAGATCATTTTTCAAATTCTCTGGCCTATGTTATATTATCCCCTCCTCATAGACTTCACTGTATTTATTTTCATTCATATCTGTAGAGTTACTGGTGAGGATTTTTGCAATATGTTTGCAATGTGTATATACCTACTGTACACATCGAAAATTTCTGCAATAGTTGCTGCATATTTCTTCTAGGTTCAATGCCTCCATATATATGAAGTTATAGACTTTTTTTTTTTTATCATGAATTTTTATTGAGTTTTCAGATAAACAACACAAGTTAGGATTTACAATTAAATTTGAAATAAAGTTGCACCGTGAAATATCGAAGAAACCATACAAGTAGTTCAACACCAGAGTCTATTCATAGTGTGATATAAGTAGGTCACAAACCTTAGTAGGAAGTCACTAGCTTCCAACAACTGAGATCCTGGATCAATTGATATTTGTAGGGCCTATTTACGCTGTTGCGTTTTAATGCACAGGTTGCAATACATTAAAGTTAGAATTGTTCCCTTAGAAAAGTAAATTGCACACAGCCAGGGCTGGTGCAAGAATTTTTGACACCCTACGCAAAACCTCATTTTGCTGCGCCCCTTGGCTCCACCCCTGACTCCACCCCCTTAGCCCTGCCCATGTATACCCCACCTTTTAAATGAAGCACCGATCAAATGCAGCCCACCAGCGCCCGTCAAATGCAACCTCTCCAGTGGCCATCAAATGCAGCCCACCAGCGCCCGTCAAATGCAGCGTCACCAGCGCCCATCAAACGCAGCGTCACCAGCGCCCATTAAATGCAGCCTCACCAGCACCCATCAAATGCAGCCTCACCAGCGCCCATCAAATGCAGCCTCACCAGCGCCCATCAAATGCAGCCTCACCAGCGCCCATCAAATGCAGCCTCACCAGCACCCATCAAATGCAGCCTCACCAGCGCCCATCAATGCAGCCTCACCAGCGCCTATCAATGCAGCCTCACCAGCGCCCATCAAATGCAGCCTCACCAGCGCCCATCAAATGCAGCCTCACCAGCACCCATCAAATGCAGCCTCACCAGCGCCCATCAAAGGCAGCCTCACCGGTGCCCATTAAATGCAGCCTCACCAGCGCCCATCAAATGCAGCCTCACCAGCGCCCATCAATGCAGCCTCACCAGCGCCCATCAAATGCAGCCTCACCAGCACCCATCAAATGCAGCCTCATCAGCGCCCATCAAATGTAGCCTCACCAGCGCCCATCAATGCAGCCTCACCAGCGCCTATCAATGCAGCCTCACCAGCGCCCATCAAATGCAGCCTCACCAGCGCCCATCAAATGCAGCCTCACCAGCACCCATCAAATGCAGCCTCACCAGCGCCCATCAAAGGCAGCCTCACCGGTGCCCATTAAATGCAGCCTCACCAGCGCCCATCAAATGCAGCCTCACCAGCGCCCATCAATGCAGCCTCACCAGCGCCCATCAAATGCAGCCTCACCAGCACCCATCAAATGCAGCCTCATCAGCGCCCATCAAATGTAGCCTCACCAGCGCCCATCAATGCAGCCTCACCAGCGCCCAACAATGCAGCCTCACCAGCGCCCATCAAATTCAGCCTCACCAGAGCCCATCAAATGCAGCCTCACCAGCGCCCATCAATGCAGCCTCACCAGTGCCCATCAAATGCAGCCTCACCAGCGCCCAACAATGCAGCCTCACCAGCGCCCATCAATGCAGCCTTACCAGCGCTCATTAAATGCAGCCTACCATCAAGCATCAATGCAGCCTACCAGTGCCCATCAATGAATGTTTGCTTGCTTCCATTCATTCGGGAGACGGGACACAGACACAGTCCTCCACCGCCGCTGCGCCTCTGCCACTATGAGCAAATGGAGGGGCGACTGCCCACTGATGCTGAGACTCAGTTGCTTGCTGCAGAGAGAAGAGAGTAGGAACACCAGTAGCCGGGCGGCCTAGGCAGCAGTGCGCCCTAGGCGGCTGCCTAGTTTGCCTAGTGGTAGCACCGGCCTTGCACACAGCTATAATTGGCTGGACTGTTGGGGAACAATGCAAGAATAGCACTGGACCAGTAAGGTTATCTTATCAGTATCGGTAGCCTGCACAATCTGCCCCCCCAGCCTGCACAATCAAACATCAAAATGATTCATTTCTAAATAACTAATAATATGACTAACACCCTTCAACATTTCAAAGTTAAAAAATGTTAGTCATACCATCATTCATCCAAAAATCAATCACTCCATGTGTGTGGCCGGCCACTTTATTAGGTACACCTTGCTAGTACCGGGTTGGACCCCTTTGAGCCTTCAGAACTGCCTTTATTTTTCATGGCATAGATTCAACAAGGTGTTGGAAACATTCCTCAGAGATTTTGGTCCATAGTGACATGATAGCATCACGCAGTTGCTGCAGATTTGTCAGCTGCACATTCGTGATGCAAATCTCCCGTTCCACCACATCCCAAAGGTGCTCTATTGGATTGGGATCTGGTGACTGTGGAGGCCATTGGAGTACAGTGACCTCATTGTCATGTTCAAGAAACCAGTGGTGAGATGATTGGAGCTTTGTGACATGGTGCATTATCCTGCTGGAAGGAGCCATCAGAAGATGAGTACACTGTAGTCATAAAGGGATGGACATGGTCAGAAACAATACTCAGGTAGGCCGTTGCGTTCAAACGATTCTCAATTGGTACTAAGGGGCCCAAAGTGTGCCAAGAAAATATCCCCCCCACTTCTACACCGCCAGCCTGAACCATTGATACAAGGCAGGATGGATCCATGCTTTCGTGTTTACGTCAAATTCTGACCCGACCATCTGAATGGCACAGCTGATACAGAATCAGACCAGGCAACGTTTTTCTAATCTTCTATTGTTCAATTTTGGTGATCCTGTGTGAATGGTAGCTTCAGTTTCCTGTTCTTAGCTGACATGAGTGGCACCCGGTGTGTTCTTCTGCTGCTCTAGCCCATCTGCTTCAAGGTTCGATGTGTTGTGCATTCAGAGATGGTATTTTGCATACCTTGGTTGTAACGAGTGGTTACTGTTGTCTTTCTTTCATCTTGAACCAGTCTGTCCATTCTCCTCTGACATCAACAAGGCATTTTCGTCCACACAACTCCCGCTCACTGGATATTTTCTCTTTTTCAAAGCAATCTCTGTAAATCCTAGAGATGGTTGTGCGTGAAAATCCCAGTAGATCAGCAGTTTTTGAAATACCTAGACCAGCCCGTCTGGCACCAACCACCATTCAAAGTCACTTAAATCCCCTTTCTTCCCCATTCTGATGCTCAGTTTGAACTTCAGCAAGTCGTCTTCACCACATCTAGATGCCTAAATGCATCGAGTTGCTGCCACGTGATTGGCTGATTAGAAATTTGTGTTACCAAGCAATTGAACAGGTGTACCTAATAAAGTGGCCGGGGAGTGTGTACTTTCAAGCCCTGGCACACTATACAATTTTTTTTTTATTATCATACTCCCTAGCAGACATTAATCTGCATTATGGCATAAGCTGGTATACAATAAGGCCCGATTGTCAGCTTCAATGATGTAACAAAACGCAGAACGAAACACACGTGCCAACAGTAATGCATGTGGGTGCAAACATTTGTTTCATATATATGGGGATATCATTGGAAAAATCCAAACGAGTGGGTTTCACAAAGGCAACGGGCGAAGCAAGAGTTACAGAAACCCCTTCAATCCGTCAAGCATTAGTAATGGCCATTGTCTTCCTTTGATGTCACCGTCAATATCCCTTTTTATACAGAGCGACAAGCCATCTTCCTGTCCTGCTCATCACTTGCCAATCATTCTATGGAGAAGCGGATAAAATATTAACCAGCAGCCAGTGAATCAGATTGCTGACTAGTACATAAAGATATCACAGAGCTGCCATGTACCCTCTACAGCTATAGATACCCCACACAATGACACACAATCCCATTGACATGGTTGTTTGACTCTACGGATGGGCTGCTACTTCACTGGCAGATGGAGGAGATACGTGACAAGCTGTGATGAAATTCCATTTATTCTCTTTCATGCCGAAGTTTCTCCGATACAATAAAAAAAATTAAATGTTTTTCTACTTTTGTAACCATGATTTTTCCGAACAAGTAGGTTAAAAACCACATTGCGTGGAAAAAAAAAAAGATTTTTTAATTGATATCCAGAACCCATGTGCCATATTAATCAGGCCTAATGAAGAATACCCAGTGGGATTATCTATCCCTAATTACACCAATCAGTTAATAAAGAATTTCAGCTGCTAAAGAGCAACACCAGGCAACAAGTGACATCAATCTGTAACCAGCTAATGTCTTGCAGCTTAAATTACAGCTGTTGCTGAAATCAGAACGTTCACTCTTTAGCCCCATTGCATGAGACTCACAGCATTTAGGTACAGATACATTTAGGTATGTGCATGGCATGTGTCAGGGCACACCCAGCGCATATTTCCACTGCCATCCCTCCTCCCCTGCACTGCTGCTGGCTACCCACCGTTCCTCTCGATGCTGCGGTGGATGATTCAGGATGGAGAGCGGCACAAGGGGATGGTCAATATGTAATCTACAGACCCCTTTCCTTTTCTGAATGAACATAGTGAATGCTCAGTACCAGTCCTCACTGTGTTCATTCATAACTAAAGCATAGTATACAGTGTTTACTATGCATCAGTTTGTAAATGAACAGGAAGCCGCTCAGCACAGAGCACTTCCCCATTTATTCACTGTTCAGTGCAGCTGAGGCTGCAGGGAAAGGGACTGGGGAATCTCTGTCCTCAGTCCCTTTCTCTGTTTCAAAAGAGAGACATCAGTGGTCTCTTTAGACCACTCAATTTTCACCAAAGCCCCCCAACAGGGCTCCTAACAAAATAACAAAAAATAATATTGTAAAAAAAATTTAAAAAATAAAGTTGTAAAAATTAATTTAAAAAATGAACAAAAAAAACTACTGACACCATCCACTGCCCTACTGATACCGTCCACTATTCTAATGACACCGTTCACTGCCCTACTTACACCATCAACTGCCCTACTAATAACGTCCACTATTCTAATGACACCATCCACTGTCCTACTGACACCATCCACTGACCTACTGACACAGTCCACTGCCCTATTGACACCATCCACTGTTCTACTGACACTGTCCACTGCCCTACTGACACTGTCCACTGCCCTACTGACACCATCCACTGCCCTACTGACACCATCCACTGCTCTACTGACACCATCCACTGCTCTACTGACACCATCCACTGCTCTACTGACATCATCCACTGCCCTACTGACACCATCCACTGCTCTACTGACACCATCCACTGCTCTACTTACACCATCCACTGCTCTACTGACAACATCCACTGCTCTACTGACACCATCCACTGCTCTACTGACACCGTCCACTGCTCTACTTACACCGTCCACTGCCCTACTTACACCATCCACTGCCCTACTCACACCATTCACTGCCCTACTCACACCATCTACTGCCCTACCCACACCGTCCACTGCCTTACTCACACCCTCCACTGCACTACTGACACCGTCCACTGCTCAACTGACACTGTCCACTGCCCTACTCACACCGACCACTGCCCTACTCACACTGACCACTGCCCTACTGACATCATCCACTATTCTACTGACACCATCCACTGCCCTACTGACAACATCCACTGCCCTACTGACACTATCCACTGCCCCACTGACACCATCCACTGCCCTACTGACACCATCCACTGCCCTAGTCACACCGTCCACTGCCCTACTCACACCATCCACTGCCCTACTCACACCATCCACTGCCCTACTCACACCATCCACTGCCCTACTCACACCGTCATCTGCCTTACTGACACAGTCCACGTTTTAATACATTGTCCAGACCTACTGTAGGTAGCCTGTAAAATTCTATGAGAGGCTGACTGCTGCTGTGGCTGGACAGGGCTGAGCGGTGCATTGAACGGTACTAACATATGCAGTATGCACCCAGGGATGAATGCCATTTGTGGCTGAGCGCATACTGCCCTAAATATTACTAGCAATTCCTACACTGCCATGCATTGTGGTAAAGTGCATAGGTACGCATGCATTCCTGCAACCCAGTAGTGTGACCTGAGCCTAAAGCCTAGTACACACTAGTTTTTTTGGACGGGGGGATGGCCCTCACCAGAAAATTCTGATCAGCGCTCTCAGCGCCACCGGCTTCTGGTTTTACAGCATGCTCATCCAACAGGCCTGTAATGCACAGTGCTACTCTCTCACTCTCAGGTCTCGGACAGTTGTCTCGTCACGGTGAGCTTGATTGCTGGGAGCGGATTGCGGAAGCAAGTGGAGCTCCGTGAAAAAATGGACGTTAGTTCACGAGGGTAAACATCCCTGACTTACATTTTCGTCCCGTTTTTGTTCGTCGATTTTCGTGCTGTACTATTCGTTTAGTTTTTGTCACTGTAAAAATGCAGCTGACAAAATCTTTGACGAAAATGTTTTCGGTGACGAAATTAACACTGGTTGTGAGTACTTGAGGACTGAGGATGAGAACCACTGCTTTGGGTAAACAAAGCTCATTCTGTAGCCAGTATGGAGAGGAATGTTGATAGTTTACTCAAAGCTGATTTAGGACGTTGGTGGGTGATGGGCAAAACATCTGTTGGGTGGCCCCCAATCACATATTTTCATTCCATCTAACATACCAAAATGATCACCCAATACAGAAACAGAGAGCGAAAGAGATATTTCAGATTTTGTGAAATTACAGGTCCCAGCATGTATTCTAGGGAAAAGTATTGATTTGTTTTATACATTGGTGGCCCAATTTCTTTTAAGTATAATTGCCTATTTTAGCTGGTAGTTCTAGTCGGTAGATCACGGCGATCTGGTATACAGACTTTTATGTAGCACTCACCTCATCTTTATGCATGAGCCATCCTCCCGAAGATGGCAACCTGGAGCCTATAGTAGGGATCAAATTAGTCCTAAATGGTCTCCTGACAGCCTGAAGAAATGGCACAGTGAATGTCAGAAACCATGAATCAGACAGAGACAGAAGTACAGTTATATCACATTTTTTGAATAATAATAAAAAAAGATAAAGAGAGAAAACATAGTCAAAACATCCAGAGTTCAGGAACCGGAATGGACAGTCAGACAAGCCAAAACGTCAGGGAGCCAGAGATGAGCATAGTAGAACAGCAAGCAGGATCTGGAGCCCGAAGGAATGTCAGCCAAGCAAGTCTTTAACAGGAACACAGGACAGCGTCTCTAGAGATGTAACCAAGTCGAAGGCAGAGATCATTTGGACTGGATAGCTTAAGTAGGCAGCACTGACGAGCAGGATATCATCAACAGGTGAGTCACTGTGGAGAGATAGGAGCTGGCAATTAGCCGACAGCTGAGCAGCCAGCTCAGAGAAGGAAGGGCTGAGCCCAGCCCTGACAATACCCCCTCCTCAATGACCCCTCCCCCTCGAAGGACCACCAGGCTTGAGGATGAGACCCAAGAGCGTTCCCCTGGACCGTACCCTTTCCAATGCACCAGGTACTGTATGCGCGCACTGAATCTATGGGAGTCAACAATGGACTGTACTTCATACTCCTCCTGGTTCCCACACTTTACAGGGTGAGGACGAGGCACCGAGGTGGTAAAGCGGTTGCAGACCAAAGGTTTTAATAAGGAGACATGAAATACATTCGAGATACGCATATTAGAAGGAAGGTCTAATGCGTAAGCCACTGGGTTAATCCTGCGAAGAATACGAAAAGGCCCAATAAACCATGGTGCGAACTTCAGAGAGGGAAGACGAAGTCGGAGGTTGTGAGATGAAAGCCAGACCGTGTCTCCAACCTGGTAGGAAGGTGCAGGCAGGCATCTGCGGTCAGCATGGAGTCTGTACCTATCATTAGCATGTCGCAAAGCCTCCTAGACTTGTGCCCAAGTGGAACGAAGACCACGGAAATGCTCCTCTAACGCAGAAATACTCTGTGGAACAAATGAGTCAGGCAACATGGAAGGTTGGAAACCATAGTTTGTCATAAACGGGGACAATCGGGAAGCAGTATTCAAGGCACTATTGTGAGCAAACTCCGCCCACAGTAAGAGGTCTGACCAGTTGTTATGATGGTCAGAAATATACCAACATAAGAATTGCTCCAAGGACTGATTGGCTCGTTCTGCGGCCCCATTAGACTGTGGGTGATACGCAGAGGAGAAAGCAAGCTGAATTCCCAACTGTGCATAAAAGGCTCACCAGAACCAGGACACAAACTGACTACCCCTGTCCAAGACAATCACCTTGGGTAGCCCATGTAAGCGAAAGATCTCCCGAGCAAAAATGGAATCCAGTTCCTTAGAAGTGGGCAACTTCTTAAGTGGAATACAATGAGACATTTTCGAGAATCGGTCAACCACCATAAGGATAACTGTGTTGCCCTGGGAGTTGGGTAACTCCACAATGAAATCCATAGACAGGTGGGTCCAGGGCCTCTCTCCATTGGGTATTGGTTGTAGGAGACCCACTGAGAGGTGTTGTGGAGTCTTACTCTGGGCACACATGTAGACTAAGCCACCAGAATTGTTGGGAAATGGCCCAAAAGAGTTGATTCAGGAACCTGAACGGACAGTCAGAAAAGCCAAAACGTCAGGGTGGCCAGCAGCCTTGGGAGAATGGTAAGTCTGGAGCACGGCAGTACGGAGACTCTCTGCAACAAAGCAGCGGTCACAAGGTTTCTCAGGAAGAGCATGGACCTGAGCAGCAAAACTTTTGTCACCCAAAGGAGAAGTGAGACTGGTACGAACCGTAGCCAGAATACGATCAGGAGGAATCACAGGAACCGGAACCAACTCCATCTTGGAAGTGGAGGAAAACTGCTGTGACAAAGCGTCAGCGCTTACATTTTAGTACCGGGTAAGAATGAGACAATGTAATTGAAACTAGACAAGAAAAGAGCCCATCGCACTCTTCTGGGAGAGAGGCATTTAGCCTCAGACAAGAATGTGATATTCTTATGGTCAGTAAGAATGAGAACCGGCACAGTGGTACCTTCGAGGAGATGTCTCCATTCTTTCAGGGCTAAAATGATCGCTAACAGCTCTCTGTCACCAATCTTGTAATTGCACATCATGGGTGACAATTTCTTGGAAAAGTAGCCACAAGGATGCATAGCGCTCTCAGAGGAAGGATGTTGAGACAGAAGGGCGCCAACTCCAGTCTCAGAAGCATCAACCTCAAGGATAAAAGGTAACGTAGTATCAGGATGTGTCAACACAGGAGCAGAAACAAAGGCAGCCTTGAGACTCTCAAAGGCCTTAATGTACTCCAGAGACCAACTCTGTGGGTTACCGTCCTTTCTGGTCATATCAGTCAGGGGCTTGACCAGAGATGAGAAGTTACGAAAAAACTTTCGATAATAGTTGCAGAGAAAATTGAGTACTGTCCGTGATACTTTTTTTATTTGCACTAACATACAATTTTTCAGGACAAGCTTTCGGGGTATGTCCCCTTCTTCAAGGTCCAAGCAGTACTGATTCACAAATTTTTAAGCAGAATGTTAAAGAAGAAGAAAAAAAAAAAAAAAAGAGAGAAAACCAAACACATACAAATCAATGGTAATAAAGATAGCAGCAGAGATAGTGAGAAGCCCACGGGTCGGGGTCTAGTATAGGACTGCTGAAAATTTCTCTGGGTCCATCGAAAAACCAGCAGTGGAAATGACATAACCCAGGAATTTAACCTGTTCACGATGGAATTCGCACTTCTCCAATTTACAATAGAGATTGTTCTCTCTTAGTTTCTGAAGCACACGACAGACATTTGTGTGGTGGCCCTCCAGGGACTTGGAAAATATCAGGATATCGTCGAGATAAACCACCACACATAACTGCAACAAATCTCGGAGGACATTGTTAAATTCCTGGAAAACTGCCAGGGTGTTACAAAGGCCAAAAGGCATTACGAGATACTCATAATGGCCTGTTCTGGTATTGAACGCAGTTTTCCACACGTCGCCCTACTTAATTCTCACGAGATTGTATGTCCCTCTCAAATCAAGCTTTGTGAAAACCATTGCTCCCTTGAGGCGGAATCGGATAGGCATTCTTAATTGTGAAACGTTTGAGACCCCTATAATCAATACAAGGTCTCAGTTCACCACTCGTCTTCTTCACAAAGAAGAAACCAGCACCAGCAGGAGACGAGAAAGTGCGTCTGCAACATACTCCTCCATGGCCTTATCCTCCAAGACCGACAAAGGGTAAGCCTGGCCACAAGGGGATATGGCACCAGGTTGAAGGTCAATTGCGCAATCATACGACCGGTGTGGAGGCAAACTACCAGCTTGACCTTTGTCAGACATCTCTAAAATCGCGGTATTCCTCCAGCAGGGAGAAGAGTAAAGAGCTGCACACGACCTTGGCTACCTTCTTGAAGCATGTCTTACTGCATTGTGGTGACCAGGAGAGAACCTCAGCACAGAGCCAATCAAAAGAGGGGTTGTGCCTCTGTAACCAAGGATAACCAATAACCAGCAGAAACTTAGGTGAGGAAATAACTTGGAATTGGATTATCTCATGGTGAAGACCCCCTAAGGCCATGGAGATGTGACCAAGGCGAAGGCAGAGATCATCTGGGCTGGACGGCTTAAGTAGGCAGGACTGACGAGCAGGAAATCATCAACAGGTGAGTCACTGTGGAGAGATAGGAGCTGCCTATTAGCCGACAGCTGAGCGGCCAGCTCAGAGAAGGAAGGGCTGAGCCCAGCCCTGACAGTGCCACCTTCAGGGAAATGGATATACTGCAGCCCAACACTTGCCTACAGGCTGCATGCAGAAAACTACAGGTGAGGGCTGATACAAGGCCACTGTCCCTGCACAACAAGAGGGAGCAGCACTGGCTGTTTTTTATTTCAGGACCTCCCGCACAGAGGTAAGGTTTCACACTGGATTACTGCACAGATCTGAAAGAAATACACCAGTAAATATATATATATATATATATACATCCTCCCTGTGTCGGCTGATAGCCTCCCAAGGCTTCCACTACCATTTCTATGCTGATGACACCCAAATCTATCTCTCTACCCCTCAGCTCACCCCATAAGTTTCCTCATACTTCACTGATTTACTAACAGACATATCTGACAGAATGTCACATCACTTCCTCAAACTCAATCTATCCAAAACCAAGCTAATATTTCCTCCTTCATGTGCCCCTTCCCCTGATCTCTCTGTCAAGATCAATGACACAACTATCAGGCAAACCCCACATGCCAGGGTGCTAGGGCTAATCCTGGACTCTGTTAAACTGTTCTTTCCGGCCCACATCCAATCCCTTGGCCATGAGGTGCCATGTTGAACTTCCAGTGACCAGTATGAGAGAGTGAGAGTGATATCACCAAATTAAACACAACTGCTCCCCATTCACACTTGAGACCTTGTAACACTAATGAGTCACATGACACTCGGAGGAAAAATGGCTAATTGGGCCCAATTTGGACATTTTCACTTAGGGGTGTACTCACTTTTGTTGTCAGTGGTTTAGACATTAATGGCTGTGTGTTGAATTATTTTGAGGGGACAGCAAATTTACACTGTTATACAAGCTGTACACTCACTACTTTACATTGTAGCAAAGTGTCATTTCTTCAGTGTTGTCACATAAAAAGATATTATAAAATATTTACAAAAATGTGAGGGGTGTACGCACTTTTGTGAGATACAGTAAATGGAGAAGGAGAATAAGGAGTTAATTAAGGCTGATTAAAGTAAATTGAGGGTTAATAAGGGGTTTAAACAGAGAAACATTTAATTTTAAAAAACTAATAAAAAAATTTTTACTTGACCAGTTGCTTTAAACTGACTCTTTGATCTGTAGATGAAGAAAAAGATACAAAAAGAAACAATGTTTCTTTTTAGCTATCTGTTTCAGCAGCTAAGCAATGTTGTTGGTAAACATTGCCGGCTGCTTTTTTTTTATGACAGTTTAAAAAAAAAAGCTGTCCCAAAGCACCCTCCCCATGTTGAGGGCATGTGGCCTGGTACGGTTCAGGAGGGGGGGGTGCACTCTCGTCCCCCCCTCTTTTCCTGCGGCCTGCTCGGATAAGGGTCTGGTATGGATTTTTGGGGGGAACCCCACGCCATTTTTTAAAAAATTTTGGCGTGGGGTTACCCTTAAAATCCATACCAGACCTGAAGGGCCTGGTATGGAATTTGGGGGGACCCCTACGCAATTTTTGTTTTTAAATTTTGGTTCGGGGTTCCCCTCAATATTCATACCAGACCCAAAGGGCCTGGTAATGGATTGAGGGGGAATCCCATGCCATTTTTTTCAATGACTTTTATGTGTATTGCCGGGACCGACAATTCATTAGAGCTGCGAGTACTTCTAAATGACTTTTTTTCCTTTAGAAATGTCACTTTAAGAATTATTAAAATCAGTGCTCCCGAAAAAAACGGCCGTTTTTAAAACTTTTTTTTGCATTCATACATGTCCCCTGGGGCAGGACCCCGGTCCCCAAACACTTTTTATGACAATAACTTGCATATAAGCCTTTAAAATGAGCACTTTTGATTTTTCATGTTCGTGTCCCATAAACTTTAACGGTGTTCGCGTGTTTGAACAAATTTTTTGCCATGTTCCGGGGGGGGTGTTCGGCTCATCCCTATTCATGTGTTAGAATGGTCCAATCAAAGTCCAGACCTGAATCCAATTGAGAATCTGTGGCAAGACTTGAATATTGCTATTCACAGATGCTCTCCATCCAATCTCACAGAGCTTGAGCTATTTTGCAAAGAAGAATGGGCAAAAATGTCACTCTCCAGATGTGCAAAGCTGGTAGAGACATCCCCAAAAAGACTTGCAGCTGTAATTGCAGTGAAAGGTGGTTCTACAAAGTATTGACTCAGGGGGGCTGAATACAAATGCACGCCACACTTTTCACATATTTATTTGTAAAAAATTTGAAAAACCATTTATCATTTTCCTTCCACTTCACAATTATGTGCCACTTTGTGTTGGTCTATCATATAAAATCCCAATAAAATACATTTATGTTTTTGGTTGTAACATGACAAAATATGGAAAATGTCAAGGGTATTAATACTTTTTCAAGGCACCGTATCCCAAATTGTATTGTAACTGTAATGTCTGCCTTCATTTTGTAAAGCGCTGAGCAAACTGTTGGCGCTATATAAATACTGTATAATATTATTAATAATAATAATAATAATAACATGCCTTTTGTATTGTATTTACACAATATTTGCTTATCCCGGAGTTCAGCTTTAAAATCTTGTAATCTTCTATGGCACAGAAAGCCCACAAGTCTGTATACAAATATACAGGCACACTTAGGGACACTCTCCATCCCATAATGCAATGTGAGCTACCAATGATTGGTAAACCTTGTTTTATGTAATGTGGTGGGGGCATACTCTGGGGAACAGTGGCAGCCGCTCCATTAGGGGCACAGGGGCGTCGTCCCCATAATCCATGAGCCCTGCTTCTAATCTACATGCAGGGCGCCAGACACATTGATTTCAATTAGGTTTTTTTTTTTAAGCACATGATTAGAGCATGAGACTCTAATTAGCTTCAAAATGGGTGGGCTCAGAGCGCCCCAAACCCACCCACTTGTGTGACAGTAGCTAATTAATATTCGCTATTGTCTTCCTGCTACTCCTCCTGACCAATCAGGAAGCGGGACTTAAGACCCAAGTGGTCCAGAGGCGAAGCGATCGTATTGGCAGGCCAAGAGCAGAAGCAGGGGGGAAGCCGCCAAGGAGATGCAGGGGGGAAGCCGGCAAAGCTGCCCGCAACCTGAACGGGGTAAGTGCAGTTCTGGTGGGCGGACGGGCAAGTGTCGGGGGGGTGGGTTTGTTGGGTGAGCGACCGAGCAACGGGGGTGGGGAGTTTGATCAATCGATCGACTGACCGAAGGGGGGAGAGTCAGGTGGTTTGTTTTCTCCCCCCCAAAAAATGTGGATCACCAGCCGCCACTGCTGTGCGATCAGACTTGCTGGCTGCATCACCAGATGAAAATAGAAGAAAGAA